>JBAMHW010000004.1:9466252-9479271 GCA_037177495.1 Rhadinocentrus ornatus
TATATATACATACATACATACACATGCATATACATACATACTTACGTATATACTCCCACACATACATATAGATAAACATAGACATAAATAAATAAATAACCCTAAACAAAAAAAAACTTAAGTCCACTGAACATTTCGGTGACAGTGTCAGCATGCAGAGAATAAGTCAGGATTGTGCAGAGATGAGAGTGATCATGCAAATATGACCATGCCTCTACGGAGGCTAGAGCACAAACCCAAACCACCCCACCTCTAAGACTACCCCTGGCCCTCCCTGAGGGCAGCAGAGGAATGGCCCCCTGCGGTCACAGGGCACAGGCCTCGGCGGGCCAAGATCGACAGCTGCCAACCCCGCCAGGCACTGGCCATCCAGGGCGGACAGAGCGAAGGGCCTGCCCCATTGTTCAAGCCGCGCACCCCGGGAACCAGGGCACCACCCCCCATCCTCCTCCACCCTCACCCCCCACCCTCCCTCCAACACCCACTACCACACCCCCTCATCCCCCCATCTCATCCTTCCCCCACCATCCTTTCTCTACCCCCCCCATCCTCGCCCCACCATCCTACAATCCCCCCCAATCCTCACCCCACCCTCCTCACCCCATCCTCTCTCCTCCAACAATTTCTCTCATCTATCCACCCTGTAACCCCTCACTCACAACCACACCCACTCCATACCCACAAACACTCCCTTCACAACATACCCACCCACCATGTCCTGTGGGAGGCATCCCCAGCAGACCAGAGGATGGTGAGCCCCAAATCCAGCCCCCACCACGGCAAATTATTTTATATTGTAATTAGTCACAAATACATTCATATATTAGATTAATAAAAATGTCTAGTGAAAGGCTCCTTTGACCCCCACTTGTATGAATAAACTATGTGAGTTTACACAGGTTCATACTCTCACACAGTTTTCCATTATTCAGTCTCTCAGTAAAAAAAAAAAGTAACTCCTCAGATATCTTTGATCAGTTTCAGATGACAGCTGCCACATTTTGTAATAAATTCAATAAGAGACCCATCATCTGCCAGGATTAAAGCTGACGTCAGTGTGTCAGGTGACTAAGCCTGATTCCTTTCAGAACTAACTTCAACTTGCTTTTTCTTTCTTTCTATGATGGTTCAATTATGCCAGTGAAATAGTAAAAGGATTGATCAGTACTTAGTTGTAACTGATAAAATAGATGGTAAATTTACATTTAAGTTGCGTATTTAAACTAAAGTCTCAAGCTTTTACATTATTTATTTAGTATGAGTTTGTATCATTCCTAAGAAGTGACAGAAGTTAAGTTCTTCGCAGTGACTGATTAATTTGACTCAGGACTGCAGCCCTTGTAGGACTGATATGAGTAGCCCTGATAACGCTTTGAATTTTTCAATTTATGTCTGTTTTGTTATGTTAATATTTACTGTAAATAGAACACTGCACATTCGTTATACAATGAGGTATGACTTGTGAGGATCTTACTAGTTACAAAAGTGACTAATCAGGTTTACCAAAACAGCACCAGTGGGTATTATTAAATAGGAGAAATAATCTAGTAAACTCACATTTCCTTGTATTTTTTAAGTTTATAACAAGTTTATATCTCTTGTGTATGCTTAAAAAAAATCAGGTTCATGAAAGAATTTTAAAATGAGTCCATAGTTCCAAGTATCAAAGTTAGCCTCATAGACTGTCTTACAGCTTATAAATGACTTGGAAACAGGGCTTAGTTTTGTTAAACTTTTTGCCCTATCCAGAAAGTGAATGCTGCCACTCGTGCCAACAAACTCATGATACTTATCATTCTTTTTGGCATTTTCTCATCTCTTTTTATAGCCTTCCTTATCAATTTTTTTAAGTTTTTGGCCTACCAGCCTTGCTTATGGAAACTGTGTATTATTGTATAATACTTGTGTTGCAACAAATGGAGAAGTTAGCAAGCTAAAGAGAGGCCAAGTAGATTTTTCTTAGTAATTGGTGGAAACATCTGTGATGGGGTGTGAATATTGGACTTACATTTATCAGGTAGACAGAAAGAAAAAGTCTCCAAATGAATGTTAACGCTGCCCGGATGCCTTAACGACTTAAAGGTAATGATGTCAAATTGTGTTTACAGCTTGTTCTGCTGCTCCTATTTAACCAAGAATATCAATCAATGGAGCTGGAAGAGGACAATAAATAATGTATGACTGTTATTTTTGTTGCTAAAAAAAATGTATGAAGAATAGACCAGTTGAAACAACAATCAAACAGCCAATAGAATACAGCTGAGAGACCTGCAGAAACTACTAAGAATGTTGATTATCAAGTATATTATTGTCTTTGACAGCTAATGAATGAAATGTGTGCGCGGCAAACTAAATAGAGTTTTCATTAATTGTGAATAGAGAAATATATTGTCTGACTTGGACATTTAAAAAAAACTGTTAGCTTTTAGTGGTAAAGCCGAAAGAATAATATTTCACCCTTGATTTTCTATTATGAAATTAAAATGTGGGTTTAAATGTGAATTTCGTATATTTGCAGTAAGTTTCACTCATTTTTTACTGCAGTTGTTGCAAAATACACTGTCAAACATAATTTAGATAAACAGAACGTAACCCTGGACTGTGTATGGATGTATCTACTCTTTCTAAAGGGATGGACTTTGTTATCCTCTAATAGAGCCTGTTTAGCCACCCAGTTTGCCTCATTAGTGAAGAGGATGATAAAGAAAATATAAAAGTATTTGTATCAGATTATTCTTTGTTATCCAGTTGGATTTCCGCTTTGGTCTGGGAAATGCTTATGAGAAAAGGGAAGTGAATTATAAAAGAAGTTGGGAAATGAATGTGTGCCAGCTGGGGAATTCCTAAATAAATTAGGCACACAGTTATACACAGACTAATGTTCATGTACACATAGGAACTCAGACAAATGTCTGGCCCTTAGTGTTCCCACGACATGTGTACTTCCAAGTCCAGTTGGTTGAGTGGAAAGGCCACAATGATACCAACTGGAACCCAAGAGGAATACACAGAAACATGACTGGCCCAAAGCAAAAAATAGATGAGTACACAATGATAATGTGGTTACTGTAGATTTTCTTGTCTTCTCTTGTTAAACAGGAAACACTGACATTTAAAACGGCTTGTACAGGAGCTGTCTATGTATTTAAAATTTAATATAAATAATTTGAGCTTCTCGTATCAGTTGTCAAATTTCTATAGCTAGGCAGTCTGCAACGGCCTCCTGCCAAAAGAATGTTTTTTTGTCGTCTCCCCCCACCCCGAACTGTCACCAAATTCATGCTCACAAGGTTTATTTACTTAATTGGGTTTATCGCAAATGTTGTGTTACTGTAAAATGGTGCAAAAGCATAAACTTAGAAACTAATTGAACTAAATTGATAAAGAGGGAAATAGACCGGATTGGAGCAACACACTGCCATCCAGATCCTGTGTGTTCCAGAGAATCCTGAACATATTGTGGCATCATGGTTCTGTCTGCGTGCCAACCAGGCCTGGCAGACTGATTCCAGGCTTCTGACTACATGTCGAAATGTCCTTGGGCAACACTTTGAACCCCAAGTTGCCTCCCGATATGTCTAGTGGGGTATTAATGTGATAGGTGAAAAAACAAGCACTTCGCAGGTGACAATAGAAGTGCTGAATGTATGTATGAGTGTGTATGTATGTATGAGTCAATAAAGTTTTATCTTGTCTTATTTAAGGCAATTATGCTTGTGTAACTTTCATAATCCTTTTAATTTACCTGTTCAAAAACAGCTAGGTACAACTAGGGATCCAAAATCTACTGATTTCCGTGTTTAAAGTTAATTTGTCTGGCAGCTGATAGTGATTGTTTCTACCCCTCTATTATTGTAAAAAAAAAAATGTTTTGTCCAAAGACAATTAAATAAAAATTAAGTTTATTTAATTGTCAATTAAACATAAGCCCCAGTTATCAGTTTCTGTTTATCTTATTTTTGAGCGTAGTCAAATCAGCTGATTCTTGTGTTGGCCTGAAAAATCTGTCAATTCTCAGGTGATATTGACAGAAATGTCATATTTTGACATTTTTTCCTACTATTTCGACGAATTCCTGCCCTTTTAATGTTTTGATTTTTTTTTTTTTTCTTTCTTTTTGACTGCATGTCCTCTACTGTATATTTGCCTAAAAAGGAATCAGAAAGGTATATTTATTTTGTTTTTAAATCTATGTGCATTCCTGTATTTATCTTCAAAACATCTGGAATTTAATAAATTATCACCCTTGATAAGAGTTTGGTAAAAATATTAAGTTATTGCCCGACTGTGTAATCTTGTGATAAAAAATGAACGTCTATACATTTTCAACATTTTTCTATACTTTATTTTCTCTACAACCTGGACGAACTGCCAGTCCATCATTGGGCTAACACAGATTAATAAGAAGAAAAATGAATGGAGACAATAAAATTGTTGATTGTATTTATTTTTCATGACAACAAAGAGTAATCAAAATTTCATAACCCTCACAGCTCAAATGGGAAATCATGTTTCTTTTAAAAGTTCAACTTTATTTATATTTTGTTGCTCTGCCAAAAATGTGCCAAAATCTCCTGCAGTATTTTAACGTTGGTATTCATTCTTGTTTTGAGATTGAAGTGCTGCCAGGTGTGTGCCAGTGACACATATATAACCAGCACCTGATTGGCATCTAATTGATAGAGACATTTTAGAATGAAATTCCAGAGCCAGTGGCTGTCCTGTGTCTCCAGAATCTGGGTCCTAACTTCTTCCCGTAGGATGCCGATGTTGACCTCTCAGAGCCAGGATCATTAGAAGCTTTCCTGGATGTATAATACAATTTTTTTTTATAATCAATCCCATTCTGCATTTACATACATTGTAGAGAGAATCCATATTTTGGGTGGTAATTGGATTTTGATGAACTAGTCCCGAATTAGACTTGTTCATCCAACACACCTGAAGTGGTTAAAGTCAGAAGCATGACGTTTATCATTTACAGCCGTTTCCACCTCGATATGTCAGAATGTGCATGATACACAGCAGTAACATATAAAAATGGTCTTCACTACACACACATCAGCATCTGAGTTCTTTTTTAGCCACAAGAAAACATTTAATGTGACTTTTTTTCCCTTTAATCACTCTGGTTCTTGGGAGCGACATTAATGAAAAACAGTTCTCTAAAACAGTAATCTAAAATTCAAATTAAAGGCTCTCTGACAAGTAAGTCTGCTAATGAGCCCCTCACTTAAATCAGGTGTGTTGCAGCAGAGAGACATCTAAGACCTGCAGGATAGTGGGCCTTGAGGACCAGGGTTGGGGACCTCTGCTCTAAAGGCATTTTTGTTCACTGGTAAACCCAAATATTGTGGTGTCTTCAATACTGCTGTGGCGGTTGCACTGATGGAAGTTTTGTTGCTGTAGTAAACCCTCTTTTTCCCCACTTTGCATGAATGCAAACACCATCATTATAAGTTGAGCCTATGAGCAAGGCAACCCCGTGGTCTTATGATTATCATAGAAACTGTTTTCTAAACTGCTCTTTGACTTTGTTTTTGTGGCCCCCCACCACCAGTGCCGCCAACACTCCCAGTCTCCCACAGAGATAGACTCTAAAAGCTGTAAATATGCACGTTTTTATCAGGATGCAGCAACAACACATACTACAATGTGCGGTTGCAAGTAATACCTTATAAACACCCGTCAGGTGCTCCTCCGTTTGAGACAGAGTTAGAGCGGCTGCATGACTTCAATCATTCTATTGTTCTCGCTGAAATTTAGTAAAAGTTGTGTTTTTTTGTGTGTTGGCAAAAAGGAAAATCCATTTTGTCTTGGTGTTCTTCTGGACAACTTAATGAGTGTTTGTGACACATCTCTCTTTGATAGAAACCAGCCAAAACAGCAAAGGAGATAAAAAAAAATAGAAAAATAGTGAGGGAATATGTCAAAATTTATTTTGACTTTAAATTTGTTTGATTATGTTTCTTATTCTCACATTCCCCAAGTCAAGAAGCAAACATTACCGTCATAAGGAAACGTTTGACAAACGTTCATGTGTTTCTCATTTACATGAAGGGTCAACTATATTTAATCAAGCTCTGTCACAGTGATGTTTCACTTATTTTTTATTTTTATTTTTTTTCCAATGCCGTTAGGAATAGATTAGGACCAACTGGTGAGAGACTGTAGGCGGACAATGCTCGCCTAGATCTTGCACTCTTTTTTTTTTGTTTGTTTTCTTCACCCACATTAGTCACAGGGGAAAGGAATACATTTGAGTCAAGGCATAAGTGGAATTTCATGAAGCTTAGCCAGGCTTAGAGAATATTGATGAATTTGACTATGTTTTATACATGTGTGAACTAATTACTTCATAGCAGGGTCACTTTTGTTTCACAAAGCCTTAGAAAATAATCTAGTTAGTAAGAAATCTGAGGAAAAACTGGGCCAACATTCACTTCATAAAGTAACACTCATCCACTAAAGAAAAGTCTTGACTTTCTTCTAATTTTAGGAGCCGTTCATGGCTGTATGAATCATTTGGGGGAGATATTGTATATTAAAATCTGGTTTTGATATTTTGTGGTAAGCATTGTGCATGTGATGCTTTGAAGAGTCTGTGAACTACTATGGATGATGAGTATTAAAGATGCAGTGAGAGGAAAGGAGGCAGAAGAGAGATTTACACACAAACAGACAGCACACTTTGTTGTTTGCACATATGTGCAAACATCAGTGGAGATGACACATTTGAAAGGCTTATTACTGGAGATTATCATGGCACATGCACAAACACACATTATGGGCCCCACTCCTCAGGAGTTGGCCCTTCTGTGACATTTAGAAAGGCCAGGAGCAGCGTCACTCTCACACTCGTACACACAGCTTTGACCTCCACACCGTCAGGTGTCAGCACGGTCCCCCATTCGGGGGTTCAATACTCAGATTTAGTGTGTGCTGTCCAAACCTGCAGGATCTCAATAGCATACACTCGTTTTGCCTGGCTGACCGACAGCCCACACAACCGCACACCCCACCAACATATGCATACATGTAGGATTAGCACACAAGGAGTGTGTGTGCTGGCTTTATATACAATGTGTCATCAGTTTGACACATTATGATAAAAACTGACAGCAAGAAAGGAATAAATATAGTAACTCGCATGTAGAGTGGTGTATATGTGTTTTTAAAAGAAGACAGCAATAAGTGGAAGAAAGGTCTTTTGCGCAACACTGTTCATCATACATTTCTAAATGTATAGCATCTGATATGCCACATTATTTCTTTTACAGAGCACAAACAGTTAAGACATTGTCTCAGCAACAAAACTCTCCCCATTCTTGACTGCATGTGCAGTCTTACATAATTATGCCTCACGAGCCAACTTACAGCGAGTGTTTGTCCAGTATTGTTAAGAAGCATATTTTCTTTCATCTTTTAAAGTGCCATGTTTAGCAGCGGATTGCTGTGTTGACCAAGTTGCTTCTCACCAGTCAGTCAAAGTCAGATCATTGATTTCTTCAATGCGAGTTTTGAACGAAGGGCAGGCTTAAAAGTGTCTGAACAAAGCTGCAGACTACTCGACTGGTTCAGAGCCTGACATCGTGTCAGACCTCTGTGTCTCCTCTATTAAAGATGCTTTGTCCAATGATCTCTTCTATTTATATTTAACAAGGAAATCCAGATGCCTCTGCAGCCATGGTGTGCTTTTCATTCCAAAAGGTTAGCAAATGAGCTGTAGCGCTGAGACTGAGATCGACACAGCGGGTGTTTTTTTTTTTATCTCCTCTGTCTGTCTGACAGCCTGCAGCTCCTCTGCTTCGATGAGTCACTCACTGGGATGCAGCAGGAAATACTGCATTTCTACTGCCACCCTGTGTTAGATACACAATGTAAACTGTAAAACAACCTTGATACTTACAGTTTTTGATAGATGAAATGTTTGCAAAATATTTTATTTAATTATACAGGCTTGAAATTGAATCTTACATGTTCACAAAAAAATTTAAATAATAAAAATACAAAAACATGTAGCTTTAATTGTCATGTCATTTATAAATATAAGTGACCTAAATTCACTGTTTTATAACTTTCACCTAAAGAAGAGTCTGCAAAATTTACAATATGGAGCCAAAAATGTAGTTTTGGCCATGGACTGCTATCGTGGTTTAAGCTATGTTGAATTTTCATGAAACAGCACCCAGGTGTATTTATTCACCCCCAATATTAGTACAATAGTGAAAATCCCTAAAAAGAGAAACTATTTTCTACATTCTTCTGCCATGTCTAAGAGAATCCTTTACAGAGGGCTTGTGGCTGGTGAGGAAAGTATAACTATATCCTGAACAGGAATAGCGCTTACATTAGCATTCAGCTAATTTGCAGTCAGGATTCTGCTTGACGACTTGTCAGAACCTCTAGGTATCACATTGTAATGTACGAGGTATGCTTTGAGCTCTTAACTGGCCTTGATGAGTCTGGTTTACATCATTGCAAGGTTAATTTATGCAAATATATATTTATTTTTCTAACTATAACCATGTATCTTTTGTTGATTCAACCTAACTAATATTGGCACCATAACCAGGTCAGTTTTGTTGATTATATATTGTAATGCTGTTTGCAGTGGACAGAAAATAGAATATCTATTTAGCCTGAAGTTAGGTATAAATTGCTCGGATTGTTTCCATACACAGTTCAGCTGCCTTCAGCTCGATCTTTTGTACTCACTTACTTTAAAGAAATTACGTTCACAATTAAAGATTCCTGGGTTTGTGAAGTGATTCTTAAACAGTCGTGCTACAAAGGGTCCAAACACTATAACCAATCAAAACTGTGGTCTCTAAAGTAAAAAAGAAAAAAGCATATTGATTTTGAAACCTGCAAAAAATTTAAAAAAATTTGGTGTGAAATATTTCTGCAAACGGCACCTTGTACAGGTTCAGGCACACTATAGGTTTTGAGCTATGTGATATATGGACAACATACTAAATATTTATGTATATATATATATTTTTATTATTATTTTTTATTTAATATATGAAGAAAAATTTAAGTAATCTGTGTTTTTACATTTGTGTTCATCTATTGCACTCAGGAGGCAGAGAAGTACAAATACCACAAGATAATTTACAGTATTAAGTTCTCATGGAAAGTACCTGGCCTTTTCTCCTCTGGAAGAGTCCAAAGAGTTTAGCTCAGAGACTTGGGAATGCAGCTGTAAATCAAGAAAGAGACAGAGAGAAGAAAACAAATAAATAAAACAAAAGAGAATTTTTTGTGTGCCTCGGTGGACTTTTTTTGTGTGCATGTGAAATACTTTCATTTGTGAATTTTTGAACTGTCAGTGAAGCAGAGACACGCTGACATGTGGTGCGCGCACACACTTTCCCATACTCTTATAATTGAAAGCTGTCACTCCAAGACTCTATCTTCCGCTAGGACCTAGACTTGGCTACTGCTCCAAGACTTCTCCACTCTCCAGTATTAGCCCCCCCCCGTTTTCTGACTGTTACTGCAGTATATTTTAAGCTGCCCTCAGTGCCTTCCTTGTACAGGTATTTATTTGCAGGTTGAGGGTTCTCTAACAGGCTGTTCAACAGTTGAGGACCACAGTGATGAAATGAGACCTATAAGTTTTGGTTCTGACTTTGGGAACAGCTAAGAAGTTGGTACCTGAGAGCGTCAGGGTCTGCGAGGATTCATAATTTAAAAGGAGGTCAGAGAAATAAGAAGCCCCAACACCATTAAGACATTTAAAAACAACTAAAAGAACCTCACAAAGGAAACATAAACATACCATTGGCTCTGTAGAACAAATACACCTGGAACATTTGTTCTCACCTTCTGTCATTAATTCAGAAAACACAAATTTATAAGTACATGACAATGTTTAACTCAAACTGCATCATATGAAATGCATTGTGAGGGAGATGCAGACACCCCCTCACTAAGCAGGTGCTCAGTATGTAGTTCCAAGCACACACATACACTATTTACGCCCTGATGCCATTTATTTTGATTTCTTTAGTTTTTATTAATGTATTGATCCACTAAAGATTGATATACAATTAATACAATACATTGATTTTGTTTATATTCAGTATATGTTTTGGTTTGTCTCTAATCTCTTTCTTTCTGAGGGGATTTTGGAGATTGGCACTATCATGGAGACGTGCACATGAGTTCATCCCCCTCACAGTTGTCATGAAGGTAAACTTGACCTATTGATCCTAAAATGTTTTTGTTTTTTTTTTGTACCAGGATTTAAACATGTTTATTTCTGCTGTGAAGTTGGTCTTTTTAACATGGGAGTCTATGGGGATTTGTTTTGTTTTGGAGGCAGCGAATGTGCCACCCAGTTCAAAATTAGGTTCAGGAGGTGGGCTTTGTTTCTCGCAAAGTGTTTCACTAACAAACCCTTACTCAGAATAAAGACAAAATATACAGATAAAGTGAGAAACAGTGGTGTCTGGACTAGAACAAAATGTAGATTTTTTTATTGAGTTTTCTGGCTCCACATCCAAACCCTCTTCTTGGCCCCTGATGAAAGGTCTGGTCAAAGTGAAGATATTTTAAACTTTGAATGGACCCATTTCAAAGTTTCAAAATCTAATAGAAAAGAAACTGATTTTTTTTTTTTTTTTTGCAACTGTAAGAAATGTTTTAATCGTTTTTAAGTCTGATGACTTGATTAAAAACTAAATGAGCAAAGTGCTTTTAATATTCTTTGAAACAAGATATTTATAACCAAAAATTGTGAAATACACTGGTCTTTATCCCTAAATATACATTAGATAAAACTGTCAGCTGAAAGCATTATTAAGACAGTACCAGGGCTGTTAGGATAGCAGTGAGAGACAAAGTCAGCTTTTTAGCTGTCCTTGTCCAACTCAATATAAAGATAGAAATCAAAAGTCAACATCATATAAAACTATTGTATTTTATGTCTAGATCCTTCAAATTTACTTTTTACAGTTTTAAAATGTAATTTTTAATGAGAAACAAGTAATTTTAGCTCCTTTACTTTAGTCATAATCTGGAAGAAGTAAAACACCATTGCAATAAATATTGATTGAAATGGGTAGTAATTCAGTTAACTGTGAGACATAAACAATGTGTATTGGGATTTGGGAATAACTCACTTTGTCAAGATACCTGTGTTTATATAAAGTCAGGCTCAGATGATCCAGGGGAAGATGATTGAACTTTCCCAAGGTCACATGGAAGCAGCAGATCTTATCAAACTCAAAGAACAGTAAACTACACATGGGTGGGGAAAAAATGTGGTAGAAGCAGATGTGCTAGTGGACATAAAACTGTGTTTCCAAAATGGCAGAGATGATGATCATCCACAAGCAAACGGGGAAGAAAAAGAAACATAAATCAAAAGAGAAGCCGGGGCCAAACATCAGAAATGAAAAAAAAGATATTATAGCCATCAGCAAAGGTTAAGAAAATAAAATCAAACTACAACCGTCATGATCTGTGATTTTCTTTGTTTTCATCTCTGTTTATGGCATAGTGGGTTTTCATTTGATGTTTCCTGCATCTCAGTCTGTTCTTTCAGCTCTTCACCTATTTTCTTCTCAATTTACTTTTATGCCTTCCAGATTTATATAGGATTTTCTGTTATTGCGTTCCCTGTCTATGCAGCACCTTCTTTTAGTTTGAGGTTTTATTAAACGGCTCTTTAGTTTTTTATGGTTTTATGGGTTTGTTTGTTGTTGTTTTTTTTGCTTTTTATTTTGCCTGCATGTGAGCCTATTTTGTTCCTTTACTTCAAACCATGACAACAATACCAGCTCATTATGCAGTGTTGTACTGAAGAAATTTGCAACACTTCGTAAAGAAAGAAAACCCGTGGAGGACGATGTTGGCAGCAGACAAATCCCTTAAAGATTTATTTGGGTTAACAAATGAATTAGGAAACATACTTCCTCTTTGATCCGATGTCAGGGGAAAAACCCGGACCAACCCTTTTACCAGATTTGTATAGACTGTTATGACCTCCCAAGAGTCTTTCACCTAATATGGACTTGACAGATCAACAGTGCATCCTATCCCTACGAGTCATTATGATGACCTTTCTATACATATTTATGGATCATATTGATCCTTCTCTGAAATCAACACACCTGTTGCTCTAATCATCAGAACCCCCCAACAGCCCCCGTTAGAGAGTTATATACTCCCATACACAGTAAAGGACACACAAAAGAAGGTTCAACACTAACTCACATCTTAGCAGAAAAACAAACCGATCCTTATACGAATTATACAGACAACTTGGAACAAAACTATAACCACAATAGCACGGTTTTCCAATGCATACAATGGCAAAGGGGGCTTCATGCCCCTGGTAGGGTCACCCATGGCAAACAGGTGTCTAGGGGAGGGACCAGACAAAGTGCGGCTCAAAATCACCCCTATGATGATGAAAAAGCAAGGACCAGAGTTTCCCTTGCCTGGATGTGGGTCACCGAGGCCCACCTCTGAAGCCAGGCCTGGAGGTGGGACACGGAGGCGAGCACTTGGTGGCCGGGCATCTCCCCACGGGCTCAGCCAGAAAGGAAGACATGGGCCTCCCCTCCCTTGGGCTCTCCACATGCTGGAGGGGCCATAGGGATCGGGTGCAGTGTGAGCTGGGCGGCTGCCAGAGGCGGGGACCCTGGCGGTCTGATCCTCGACTGGAAAAGCTAGCTCTGGGCACAAGGAATGTCATCTCTCTGGCGGAAAAGGAGTCTGAGCTGGTGCGCAAGGTTGAGCGGTTCCGGCTAGATATAGTTGGAATCACCTCGAGGCATGGATTGGGCTTTGGAACCACTGTCCTTGAGAGGGGCTGGACCCTCTTCCATTCTGGAATTGCTCCCGGTGAGAGGCGCCGAGCGGGTGTGGGCATGCTCATTGCCCCCCGGCTTTGCGCCTGTACGTTGGGGTTTACCACAGTAAACAAAAGGGTAGCCTCCCTCCACCTTCAGGTGGGGGGACGGGTCCTGACTGTTGTTTGTGCTTATGCACCAAGCAGCAGT
>JBAMHW010000004.1:9498756-9509807 GCA_037177495.1 Rhadinocentrus ornatus
AAAACCAGACAACCAACTGTGAAACCTGGACAAAGAAAAAAAAGAAAATTCCCAACAATCATTACAGGAAGTTGACAACCATCAGGGGTTCTTAAAAAAAAAAAAAAAAAAAAAAAAAAAGGCAAGACAGCAACAACATGTATCACAATGACAACCCAAGTACCAGAAACACACACAGACAAAAGTAGCTCTTAGGGTATAAACCCACTGGGCAACTCAGTGACTGTGTCAGCATGCAGAGTTTGAGGAATGAGGAGTGAGCAGAGATGAGTGTGATCGTGCAAGTATGATCACGCCTCTGCGGACACTAGAGGCAGACTAGGGCGGCCCAGACACCCGGGCAATCAGCATCAGTCCCCGGAGCACATGCCCCAGCCACCCCACCACGAACGCAACCATGCCCTGGTAGACCAGGCCTCCCCAGACGACCCGCGCCCACCCCAATGTTCCAGCTGCACATAACCACCCCCACCCCCACCGTCCCTCCTCCCGCCAACCACCCAAACCACCCACTCCAGCCCACCCTTGCTTCTCCACCCACACCTTACCCCCATCTATCCACCCTGTAAACCCTTACTCACAGCCTCCTCTGCACCGTAACCACAAACACTAACCCTCCCACCCTCTCCTGAGCCAGACACCTCCAGTGGACCAGAGGACAGCGAGCCCCAAATCTGATCCCCACTGACCCAGGCCCTACCAGCGGCCATGCCCAACCACAGACCCCCACAGACCCTGACAGGGCCTGACACAGTGCAGGGCACTATCAGCAGCAGGGCAGCCCAGATTCTCACCTTGGGAAACCACCAAGGACCCGCAGCCATCAGGCACCCCCTGTCAATATCCAACCCAGAAAACGACGAGGTCACAATCCTCCACCTACACTTAGTTATGGGGCTAATCACAAGGACCAAAGGGAGTGAACTTCATCTGACTCTTTGAGGAGGCAATCAAACCACTTCCATACCACCAAGTTAGTCTTTCATCTCTTATCAAAGTATCAACATTGTCTCAGTACTTCTGTGGTCTAGTAGGAGGTTCCTAAACTGCTGAATACGCAGATTATTTTTGGTTTTCCGGTTCACAAGGATAGTTTTCTGTGTGATGGGTTAGTCTATTTCTGACCTACAATATTTATATTTTAAAGACACAGGCAATATGCTAATTAAGACTTTGTTTAAAGGGACATTGTGTAACATTTTCTGTTGTGTTGTGTTATATGTTTTATCATTGATGTATTATGACCTCCGCTAATGACCTGACACATTCTCGTAAACGAAGAATTCTAGATTTGTTTATACATATGATGCGTAAGCCGGAAAACGCCATGACAGTCTGCCGTCTTGAAACTACAGCTGCCGGCATGGCACAAACGGCACCAATGCGGAATCGCTGCGAGCCGCTTACAGTGATGAGATGCGGGTGGGGAAGAAAATGGAGGCTTACTACCCCGGCAAGTTAGAAAATCTTTTAAATTGTTATTCTCAAAAATGCATAACCATGCATATGCAGCAGCAGCACGGAAGCCGTTTTACCATCACTAAAAAAGCAAAAAAGGTGACTTAAAAGGCAGGGTGACCACACTTCCAAGAAAGGAGGACAGCTGACTCCGCCCACAACTCAGAGGCAAATTGCTAATGAGCTTCAGGTCCTCTGCAGAAGCAGAGTCCTGGAGAAGGGCACAGGTTTTGTGATGTTTGCAAAAATATTCATAATCACATTTAAAGACCACTGAGAACATTTTAAATAGTTCCAAATCAGCATTGGAGTGGGTCTTTAAAGAACTTTAAATTAGCCATTAACCCATCCTTGACTGTCTGAAGCCATCCTTACTACTCCACGTCTATCATTAGGAAATTTCTCCTTCCAAATTTCATATAAAGAATTTGTTTTTATAAATGTTTTTAATGACAAATTTGACTGTCAAATAGTTGTCGTACGTGATGACGTTGCCAAGGATTACCTGCCGATAGCCGAGAAATCGAACAAGAAACGGAAGCGCTATGTGTGGGAGAGAGAGGGAGAGAGATAGAAAAAAAGAAATATTCGTATGAAGTTAGCTAGTGTTAACTTATGCTAACGTAAAAAACACAGCGAAAACGGTGTTTTTTAGAAGGTGTAATTGTCGTACATTCTCATAAGTTAGTCCTTTTGGACTAACTTATTTTTCTCTTTGTGAGAACAGCAACAAATTGTCAGGTAACCGTTACTAAGATAATTGGAACAACTGGATATGCTAATGCTAGGTTAACAACCAAGATAGTTATGATGCTATGTTTGCTTATTTATTTAGTTGTTTAAATGTCCGAACTAATCTATGTTGGCGTATATTGAAAACGGCATTTATTATGATAACAGACTTGTTTCAGCTAACGTGTAGCTACTTGTAGCATGGGTATAAGTCGTTCTAGCAAATGTAACTGTAAGCTAACAACACTATCTGTTAGAGGTTGTAAGTTTTCTTTTAGATTTAACACAGCTTAAAATTTAGCCATGGAAGTGTTTTGTGTTGCCATAATGAGCCACGTTCCCTACTATATTAACTGATTTGACATTTACTTGGGTCAGAAACAAAGACTAGATAGAGTGCAGTAATATAAAACGTTACGACTGTAATATATTTTTTCTTTCTTCTTAATCGTTTTGAGGGCAAGAATCGAGTCCCTAATTTTACCCTTTTTGTAATACTACTTTGTTGAAGGCAAACTGCTGTCTGCTTTGTGTGATGTATGTAAACCACGAGTGATGGTTATTCAGAATTATCAACACTAGGATTCCACAGCCTCCAATAATTTTGTGTGTAGTTCAAATATGTCCCAGTGTAAAACAATTTACAAAACGGTCTTGAACTGTATTGCATAATGAAGCAAAATTAACATTTCAGACAAAAACTAGTTTAAAAGATTGGCCTGTTAAGTTTTTATCAGCATGTTTTTGTTGTTTTTGATCTCTATTAGCCAGGATGGATCCAGCTCTACTTAGGGAGAGGGAGCTGTTCAAGAAGAGAGCTCTTTCCACTCCAGCTGTAGAGAAGAGACAGGCTGCATCAGACTCCGGATCACACAAGAAGAAGAAGCCCAAACTAGATAAGGAGAGCTCCTCTGGGTCCAAACACAGCTCAGGTAATTAAAGCATTTTTTTTCTTTATACTGAAGTAAACAGCTTTTGTGCTCTGGTTCGGTACGTTATGTGGGACATTTATGGATGCCAACCATGCAACTGCTAACTTACTCCAAACATACACTTGTTTTTGATTACACATTTGTATGCTTGCAATAACTGGCACACATATGCTTAATTATTTGTTTGGTTGGTCAGTCATTTACTTCCTAAACAACTGTCACTTCATTTCTGCAAGATGCAACATGGAGGTGATAGATGTTCCTAGGGCTGCTCGATTATGGGAAAAATGATAATCACAACTATTTTGATTAAAATTGAGATCTTGATTATCTAACACGATTAGAGAAAAGAAAAAGAGCCATTGGGAGGGGGGTGTCATTTTAATCGTTGTCTGTAGTAATACAGACTAGTTTCTTTCCACCAGGTCCCAGTAGCTATTGTTTTTCTCAGACCAGCAGCTATGTTCTGCCATGTGTTCTGTAATAGATGAGACTGGAGACATTTCGTTTTCACGTTAAAACCCGCGTCATACTCGGCTCTATGGTGCGGCTTGACCAAAGGTCCGAAGCGGTGGACTGTAGCCACGTCCTTCACAACACCCTCATGACACTCATACAGAGCAGGGAGAGACACGTGTTAAAATAGTGACGAGATGGCAGTGATACCGTTTGTTCAAAGTGTTGATGAGTTTCTTAAATCCCCGGTTGTTTACTGTGTTAGCTGAGCGCTGGTCTTTGGCGAGAAAACAAGTTATGTTTGTATTTAACGTTTGTTATCTTTCTGTCTCTGGGAGCTGGTGGATTATTTAGTCACGAGTCACAGGCTGGAGAAGGGCAGCGATTTTTGCTTCATCGCGCAAGTTCCATAGAAAATGATGGAGAAGGAGCGACGTCGCCTCCCGTGTGTCCAGCCCATAACTTGAGAGGCGTTTGCATCTGGAGTTAAATTAAACCAAAGTGGCTGGGACTGTGGGAGGAGTCTGCAGCAGAGCGCAGCGCTGAAATGCCAGTGGCGCTCGATTTGCAATTAAAAAACAGCACAAGAGTAAACTGCAAAGTAGCAAAATAATCGGACCATTTCATTTTTATGATCGTTGAAAACCCAGATCGTAATTGTGATGAAAATTCGATTAACCGCACAGCCCTAGATGTTCTTCAGCTTTAATAAAAATTTTCTTAAAGATCACATACAAACTGCATCTGTTACTTGTTTTGCAGTGATCTTGACATCATTCAAATACTAACTTTCAATAATATTGCAGTGTTTCTTATTATAAGTACTACTCTTTTAGTACTCTGGTGTACAGCCTAGTAATTTGGCCAACAACAGAGTCGGTTTCCTACATTACCATGAGGTTTAGAAAATACTTACATTTCTGGTTTTACACTGTCATTAGTGCACCAATTCTGTTCTCTTTGATTAATGAAAACATAGCTATTATTTTCTGATGGTAATTAACTATTTTAGAGAGCACTAAACAATATGCAAGTGCTTGTTAAGGCTCATTTACGCTAGTACGTAGGATACGTATTAGCAGGCTACATTCGTTTCAAATGCCACTGCCCTCATACATGTGTCCTTTATATTAGCATGGTTGTTAGCCATTACATCCACTAGAGGGCAGTGTAGAGTTCAGAGTTCCTCTCCTGGTTAGGAGGTGAAATAAGGTAGAACAGTAGAAAGCGATGGTCTATGCAGCCATTGAAAATGTCGCTGCTCTTTCTTTTTCCTTGTTCCTTTTGTTGGTCACTTGTCAGCTATACTGTTCAACCATATTGCCCATGGTTTCTGCTGGTCCTGCGCCATACTCATCACCGTAAAGAAACACATTCTCTACAGCATCTCCAGACACTGTTATGTCCTCTCATCTGTGATGAGGGCAGGGCACTAATGGCCTATCTGCCAATCCTGATGTTTTCTGGTAAATGCAGGTCGGGTAGCACAGTGTTGGGCTTTGAGCACAGCCCCCACTTTTGGATGTTGGACCCTCATGCCACCCTTATGGAATCTGTTTCTGACAGTTTGAGCAGAAACATACACATTAATGGCTTGCTGTAGGTCATTTTGTAAGGCTCTGGCAGTGTTGCTCCTGTTCCTTTTTGCACAAAGGAGCAGATAGCGGTCCTGCTGCTTGGTTGTTGTCCTCCTATGCCCCACTCCAGGTCTCCTGGTGTCTCCTCCATACTCTCCATACTGTGCTGGGAGACACAGCAAACCTTCTTGCCACAGCACATTAATGTGCCATCCTAAGCTGCACCACCTGAGTGCCTTCTGTGGGTTGCAGAAGCCCCCACACCCCTCTAGCAATGAGGATACTGGCAAAATGCAAATGTGACCAAAAAATCAGCCAGAAAGGATAAAAACAGGGAAATGATCTGTGGTCACCACCTGCAGCACCATTCCTTTAAAGGGATTGTCTAGCTGTTTGCCTCTCATTTACACCTGTTGACTGTTGCATTTGTACAGCAGCAGTTTACTTCCTCTTGATATGTAGGAGCAGTAATATCCCAGAAGTATTACAATGAGTTACATCCGGGGGTGCCCAAGCCTGGTCCTTAAGATCTACTATCCTGCAACTTTTAAATGCAGAGGCCTGGTAATGAGCCATATATTTGATTTAGGTGTGTTGGACAAGGAATGCATCTAAAAGTTGCAGGATTGTAGATCTCAAGGACCAGACTTTGGTACCCCGGAGTTACATGGCAATGATTATGTGTTCCCTTTATGTTTTTTGAGCAGTGTACAATAGGCAGTATTTACAAGGCAGCTAAATAATGCATTTTATGTATTGTTATTAAACAGTTAAAAATAAAATAAAAACATTTCAGTGAACGTTTATTAGGCAATTTGTGGTAAGGCATATGAAATAATACATTGCGCTTGTAATGAAACAATTAACTACATTACTGTGCAGCTACCACACTTGTCATGTTGCATTACTAAACATGTTGTACAGTGTACAGTTTAGTGAAAAATGGGGAAAGACAGGCTTAATCCAAAGCAGTTATGTCCAGCTGCGCTTCATCAGTTTAAACTGAGATGGTCATGTCCTTAATGTTGGACAACATCTTTATATACAGCATAAGTCATTAAAGATCATCTGCATCCAGAAGGTCATAAGTACATATAGTACTCACAGGATGTTTGCCTTTGGAAAAAGAATACCTTTATTTTTGTCAGATTTCTTCTTCTTTTAAAATAGTATATTTTGATCATGCAGCATCATACTTACACTAAAAAAATACCATAAAGAGATAAAAATAAATAAATAAAGCAGATAAAGGCCCATTTAGTTGTAAAATATTCTGCCACATCCTTCATTAAGTACTGTGAATGAGTAATTTTCAGGCCACACTGTACAGTTTATACTGGGGGGCTTTTTTCTTCCTCTAGTGGGATTTGTAGTGTAAAATACAGCTTTTAATAGTCTGTTTATAGGTGTGTGAAAATTTCCTCTTGACTTAAATAAAAATAAAAGAGAGAAAAAAAATCAAACAGGGTTTCATTCCTTTTTTTTTTCGTGGAATCTGGGTCATTGCTTTGGTATTTGCCAATTCAGCAATAAAACCTGAATTCCAACTTTTTCCCTCATCATTGCTTCTCCTATACCACCTCCGTGTGGGATTCTGGCTCCCTGCAAATGCTGGTCATGAGCTTGCTGCAGCTTCCCGGTCCTTCTTCCTGTAACTGTCGGTGCGTTTTCCCTTTGGCACAGCACCCACAGTCCAATAGCTCATAGAGAATGGCCAACGCAGCCAGGGACAAGACAGTGAGGATGAAAAGCAGAAGGATGATAAAACAGGCCACATTCCAACCATCATGGAAGGGGTACACTTCTTGGACCTGCAAAGAAACTTGGGACAGAGGAACTGCCTCAGGGCGAAGTGGGAGACTACTTGGGTGTATTGTAGTTGTGATGTTGGCCATGATTCCTGGTTGAATGCACTGACAACAAAAGCACGAAGAAAGACAGACTGTTAGTATCTATGATAGCAAGTGAAACTGAGAAGCTTCTTATCAGACGTAATGTTAAAACAGTCAACAGTTACATTACAGGAAAGTAAAAGAAATAGCCTTGAACATGCAGTGGGAAAAAATAGCTGCGTAGTGAAATGTGCCATCTAGACGTGCTTTGTGCCTGCAATCCAACATTGGAGTTAAAAGATGTACGTTGTCAGACCATTTGTCTCCTCTCAGCTGTTGCCTACCATTTTAAATCTTGGCACATTTCTGCCCACACACACATGCAAAACTACATGTTCATAACACACAGCTCAAATGCACAGCGAGACTAGGCCAACTGACCCAGATTACTTGAGTAGACTACAGAAAGAAGTTGAGGAACATAAGTGCCTCTCCTCACGTGGAACGGTTTTTAGGTTACATTTTCATGTCGACTTCGTCTAAGATTTCTTAACTCTAGCTGGGCTTATTACACACTTATTACACATGAACAAAAGTTGTTTTTTTTATGTGTATATAATCATCTTAGTTTGACTATAAAATGTAAGCTTATTTTAGTAAAAAAAAAACAAAACAAAGGTAGCTGTTACCTGCAACTGTAATGTGAGAATCCTGTGAAGGTGTCATGGCTTCAGCTCTGAGTGTGTGCAACAACCGTCTTGAGTAATTTAGAGAAATGCTTTTATAACTTTTCTATAATATGTTGTTTATTCATGTCAGAATGCTTCTGTCTTAACAAAGACAAATAAACAGAGAATTGATTTATTTAACTTTGTTTTTGTTTGACGTTTGTTAGATTTAAAAGATGAAATATGGCCCAAACATGATTATCAAGGTGTTGCACCTTTAACTACTTTAACAGTTAACTTGTAATTTAATGCTAGCATCCTGAAGCTTCTGTTTTCATTGTCACCGGTGCATTGGTATGCATTCTGTAGCATTTTTATTTTCAGTGAGTGCAACCTGAAGTGATCCTTGTTTATCATTCGCTCATTGCAGGCCCAGCAATATCAGTTTCACTTTAACTCATTGCTATGACAACAGCCTCCTTAGCCAATTTGTTTCCTGACCTCCCCCCCTTTTTTCCTCCCTGGTGATCTCTCTGCTGCTCCTTTCTTTTGTCTGAGCAGCCACACGTGTAATAAGGACAGTTTGGCTCTATGAGCATCTGTTACCCCCGTCCTAAATGAGCCCCACCCCAGCCTCGTTCTGTGGGCCATGCAGGATTATATATTGCTCTCTTCACATCGGCTGTCTCTTGTTAACGCTCACATCAAATGCCTTCTCCTAATGTCCCTGTCTGACACCTAGCAGCTTTCATTGATTCATCGGGAAGCTGCTGTTTATGCAGAGAGGTTTGCAATTTCCTCAAATGCAGACATGATGCTCCTAAGTGCAGAGAAACAGACGGGGAGAGTGATATTCTGATGCTTGTTATTCAAGAGGGAAACAGCGCAGACAAGTCCATGTTTTTTTAATTCCAGTGAGTGGGTGTGCTGTCAATATGCCAAGTTACCGCCAAAGATTTTAGAAGATTTAATGATATTTTTCTGAAAATCCTGCTAAATAGAATGATTTTCAGTTAGATGTCTTTAATACCGAGGGAATCAGCTTTTGAATAGACCTGCTGCGTTTAAATATGTATGATTCACCCAGTAAATGCTTGAACACAGACACTGAAACCAAGATGAGCTTTTCCGTTAAATTCATGCTGTGGATTGTTATGATCAGTTGATTGTAAACAAGTTTGTAGTAAAATAAAAAATTGCAGACTCACCTGTGTTTGGCTCAGCCCTTTGAAGATACAAGTCAGCAGATGCACTCTCCTCCTTTTGGCGCTCCACCTATATCTTGATCTTCCACTCTTTTCCCTCCTACATTCAGTCTTCAACCTGCCCTTCTTGGCGTACTCGCACACTTTCAGCAAACGCTTGTGCACCCGCTCTCCTCTGCCACTCCTTACAGCTCTTCATGTCTCAGCTGAACAGAACAGCCTTCTCTCCACGATTGGCTCTTTCCAGTTACCCCTGCCTCTGCCCCATTCGTTAGCCGACCTGCCACAACTTCAGCATCCCGCCCACCATGCAGCTCAGAGCCACAGAGGCTCCCACCCACACCATAAATCATTCATGTATCTGTGTCTGTTTCAGATGGGATTGGTGTATGGTGGGGAGGGAAAGGAGGCAGTATGATTGTGCTCCAGCAGAGAATTAGACCGGTTTATTAGACTTAAAAAAATTCTAATCAGACTTCTCCCAATACGTCACTCCTGTATGATAATTATTATTACTGTTTAAAACAGGTCAGTGTGCCACATTGTTGCATTTCCATACATGCGCCCACATTATTGTGAGCGCAGTTTAATTTTCTATTAAGTCGTTTCAACATGAACTTCCTGCTCCTGCAGTTTGTCAAATGTATGTTCATCCACTGCTGTAAACAGTATTCAATGTAGGTACACGTCAACAGATTAAAGTCTTCAGAAGGGACCATTTAGTTTTTAGCTTTAAGTGATGAGCAACAAAATTTAGTTTTGATCCTTTTTCGCCATATCATTGATAGCGATAACGTTTCAAATTATTATTATTGTAAAGCAAACAAGAATTGATTCAGAAAAACTGAAAACTTTAGCATGTAAAGTGTAAATTGTCTAGCTTCTTGATCTTTGCCCATTCTTCAAAGCAAAAATGCTCAAGCTCCTTCTAGTTGAATGAGTTCTGCTGGTCTACAGCAATCTTGAAGTCAAACCAGAGATTGTGGATTTGACAAGGTCATTCCAACACATTTAAACATTTCTCCTTTCACCACTCCTGTGTTGCTGTGTTGTGTAAACATACCTTTGTGTAGCACTTCTGAACAGCTTCCCCAAACACACAACTCCCTGTAGGGATTGTGTTTGAGTGATCAGAGGTGTTGACTTTGCCTCACAAAACATGAAACATGAATCAGCGAAAACATGTACCACAACAGCGGTTCTTGTCTGTCCATCTAAGTCCTCCCTTTTCAGGCTGTGTGTGCATTCATAAGAAGGACCATTTAAGAATTATTTTAAATTTTATCTGTTCAATATACACCGACAAGTTGGCATTTCATAAGAATGTCAGGTTTTATTAATAAACTGTTGTACAAAAAAAAGGCCAAAATCAATACAGCAATAAAATGACTTCAGTTAAGATGAGAAAAATGTTGCAGTATATTTAAATAGAAAAAAAGATTTAACTTTAACTATTCCTGCAATTTAAAGTAGCTGAGAAAGCCCTACAACTCAGACTGGACCATTTAACATGGTCACTGTGATCTTAGACCCCAAAAAATGGAATAAATTTTATTTGTTTAAAATTTTTAGATATTTAGATTAACTTCTGATGAGGGCAGGTAAGTTTATTTGTAAAGCACAATTAAACAACAGTGATTTAAAGTGCTTTACAAAAAAAATTAAACATCAGAAATAAGAAGAATAATTTAACATTTAAAACAAAAGAAAAACAAAAAAACATTGGGATAAAAAACAAACCGTATTAAACATGATCAAGTTTAGAAAGTGAAGCTTAAAAGAAACATATGCAGATTTGGACTTTTAAAAATAAAATCTATTGAAATGCAGCCGAGAACAGGTGGGTCTTTAACTTGGATTTAAATATACTGAGTGATTCAGCTGGTCTGAGGCTTTCTGGGAGTTTGTTCCAGACATATGGAGCATAGAAGCTGAATGCAGCTTCTCTATATCTGGTTCTGACTCTGGGAACTGATAAGAGACCGGATCCAGATGACCTGAGGGTTCTCACTTAAACAACACAATGTAACTCCAAGTCAATCACACTTCTGTTAAATCAAACTTTCCACTTAGGAAGCAACACTGATTGACAATCAATTACATGTTGTTGTACAATTGGAATAGACAACAGGTGGAAATTATAGGCAATTAGCAAGACACCCCCAATAAAGGAGTGGTTCTGCAGGTGGTG
>JBAMHW010000004.1:9520493-9541597 GCA_037177495.1 Rhadinocentrus ornatus
TTAGATTATGTCTCTCACAGTGGACATGCACCTATGATGAAAATTTCAGACCCCTCCATGTTTCTAAGTGGGAGAACATGCAAAATGGCACGGTGTTCAAATGAACAAACAAACTGTAGCTTACAGCAGCTCCAAGTATTTTCCCGTTCAAAGCAAATATCTGCTCACGTCTGTAGATGGGGCTGGCGTATTAGATACCAGCCGGACCAACTGATATAGCGGCCGCCATGTTTAAAAATCCACAGCCAATGTTGCATCTAGCCTGCTTAAGTCAGGTGAAATCAATGAAAAACCTGAGCATGAAATCATAGTGTTCCTTTAAATGATGACGTGTATGCAAATGGAAACCGGTTTGCAGCATAGAAAGGAATTCACAAATGCTGTTTTCAGCTAATTTATAATGTGTTGGCAGATTGTATTTATAAAGATTGTTAGAGGTTGGTGTTTATAGAAATCGCTTGAATTGATTTGTGCAGTATTTATACAATCAGACAAATTGTACCAACCACATAATCTCCTTGTTGGTCGTAACGAAACCTCGTCTACTTGTATATCCGTGCAATGACAAAGACGATGATTTCGCTTGGGTCTCGGTTAAACTATGAGCTTCTGCATGTCAGAGAATTTAATCTAAAATGGCTGATTTATTTCTTGTCCAGAACTGATGTCGTGAAAGGTCTCATCCTTAGATATGGCGGATCCATGGAGACCGAGAGACTCATCAACTCTGTGAGTGTTTCTGAGCAGGAGATTCTTTAAAGCACAATGTAGTTGAAGATCACTTTCAAAGGGAATCCGAACAGCTCCTTTAGAGCTTAACAAGTGTGTCACAAACTCACTGATTTCCTTTGTGTTTTCATCCTTTATATTTCTCTGGAGGGGAAATATGATTGTAATGGAATAAAATGATTGTCTGATCATTTGTCCATCCAGGAACTGGGCTCTCCCCGGATAGAGACACCAGTGACTGACAACATCCTCCCTCCCCCAGCCAGCAACAGAAGGCTTCGGTCTCTGGACACATTCAGAGGGTAGGCAGATGGATTTCTTCATGCAGAATTCAGATGTTGCAGTTCAAGTTTACTTACATTTTTACGGCCTCTTGCTAGTGGGTTTTAAGAAATGCTCTTTGTCTCTGTCAGTATCTCCTTGGTCATTATGGTGTTTGTAAATTACGGAGGGGGGCGATACTGGTTCTTCAGACATGAAAGTTGGAATGGTGAGCCCCCCCACCTTGTTCCATCTTCTTTTTCTTCTTTTAATCATGTTCCAAGTTACTTATCCTTGACAATCCTTATAACCAGCTCTGTTGTTTCCTGTGACGTTAAAGCTTTTCTTTCCTTTCTTCACTTTTCAGGTCTTACAGTGGCAGATCTCGTCTTCCCTTGGTAAGAGGACTTCAGATGTCCTTTTTAAGTTTTCTAAGCTATAATGAAAGTGTTTCTATTTAGTAATTATAGAACTGAATGTGTACATGTAAATATCAGGACCATTAATTAATTCATCCCTGTTCCTGTTACACTGACCTCCTAAAAAAGAAAGTAAATATTCCATCTCTTTCGTTCATAAAATGGACTGCAGACTAAAACAAATCTTCCTGAAGCTTCCCGTCCAGAATCCTCCTTTTTTTTTGTACTTATTTGTCATCATTTTCTCCCACTTTGTGTTTCCTGTCATCCTCCAGGTTTGTGTTCATAATGGGCACATCGATCGCGCTGTCTATCAACTCTCTGCTGCGCACAGGCTCGAGCCGTCGCTCTCTGCTCAGGAAGGTGGCGTGGAGGTGCATACAGCTGTTCTTCATCGGGGTCTTCGTCATTAACCCAAACTACTGCCAGGGAGCATGTAAGGATCAGCTCACGCAGTTGTGGATGTGTTGCCGTGTCGAGATGTGTGCATTTAGGTGCGTTCTGGTCTCCACAGTGTCTTGGGACACCCTGCGAATCCCCGGTGTGTTGCAGCGCCTCGCCTGGTCGTACTTGGTCGTAGCCAGCCTGGACTTAATGGTGGCAAGAGGAAACCTCGACATCTTCACAACAGTGAGCCAACAGTTTAATTTTGTCTCCATATTTATTTATTTATTTGTTTATTTATTTATTATTGCTGCTGTGTTTTCCAGGTATTATTTAAAAAACATTGCATTTGCATGGCTGTGTGCGTTCTGACTCTTACACAGAACGGTTTGATTGTCTGAGTTTTCCAGGAAGCTTGGTGGTCTCCTGGTCTTGACATCTTGCTGTACTGGCCAGCCTGGTTGTGTGTGCTTATTTTGGAAACCATCTGGCTTTGCCTCACTTTCCTTCTTCCTGTCCCAGATTGCCCAACGTGAGTCGAACATTGTGCAATGAAGTTAAACGTTATTGTTTCGAATCATTTTGGTAAATTTTTTTTAGCACAGTTTAAAATGCACCAAATAAAGAGTCAGAAACTTATTATAAAACAACATAAACCACCAAATAAATGAGAAAATATAGTAATTTAATAAGAATAATTGTGGAAAAGACATACTTGTGGATTATGATAAGTGATTGAAAATTGTAAGTATATGGAGACATAAGTAATAAAGAGAAATCACACTGTAATAACGAGTAAAAGACAAAATCAGCAACAAAACAATCAACTTTCCCTTATTTAATAGATTTATTTTTTCCGCTAAACTAGTTTGTTCTCTCCAACTCTAATCCTCATCAGCTGCTAATCCCCAAAAATATATAGACGACACTGGAGGCGCGTCAATAGAATCAGTTGAAGTTTTGAATTAATACTTAATGTTTGACCTCTTTGCAGCTGTTATTTATTCTAAACCGTGTTTTTATTTTCTACTTCTGATAATTTTGGCTGTTTAAGAAGTTGTCTAGTAGTTAAAAGTAAATACATAAAATAACTAGTCAGATAACAAAATGCTTAAACTCTGATTTTGTGCTGACCGACGTTAACCTTAAACTTCCTCTTGGTTCCGTCTTGCAACTGCAACTTTCTCCCCTTTTTGTTGGTACAGAGGCTATCTGGGTCCAGGTGGGATCGGAGATATGGGCCTCTATCCTAACTGCACTGGTGGAGCAGCAGCTTTCATTGACCGTTGGCTGTTGGGAACAAATCACATCTACCAGACTCCGTCATCACGGGTTGGTAACAACCCAGACATGGAAAGAGAAGACGCATCCAGTCTTTTAAGATTTCAGAGTCTAGTTTGTGCTTATTGATTTAGGCTTTTCCAGTTTAACTAATGTTCCCTTTTCATACACGAGCAGGCCACTTCACAACCTGAGTGTTGTTCTCCATATCTGTTTCTGTTATCATTTTAATCCAGGTGGTTTATGAAACTCATGTCCCATATGATCCAGAAGGTGTTCTGGGAAGCATCAGCTCTGTCCTCATGGCTTTTCTTGGATTACAGGTTTGTTTTTCTGTTTTATTGCCTCCAATGAATAATGATGTAAACCACTGGGAAAATCAGAGATAAAATGTAGTAATAACTCTCACGTTTGAACTGTTTACAGGCAGGAAAAATAATCTTACACTATCGAGATCTCCCTACAGCGATTATGTCAAGGTTCCTCCTATGGGGTCTCTTCTTGGTAAGCAAATTTCAGCTTTAATGATTCCACAATATTTATCTTCTTTGTCCAAAAGTGAGTTTTTAGTCACAAATGCGCAAATTGCTGCACAATTCACTGACTTGAAATAATAATTCAAGATGTTGAAAACAAACAAATAGCTGTTCAGAGCCAATTTATTTCAATACACTGATCAATGGATTGTTATTTTTAAGCCTGAAGCCTGAATTATAAACTTATTTGCTGATGGAATATTTAAACACAACAGCATTGTTATCAACTTTAACTCCATCATCTCCAGCCTCTTATTTTTGTTTGTAAGTTGCTAGTTATGTTTATAATTTGGCAGAAATTCTGGGTCTGAGTCAATTAAATTAATTGTAGAAGTGAGTGTCAGTAAAACAAGCAAAAAAAAAAAAACCTCTGTGTGAGTGAGTGAGTGTGTGTGTGTGTGTGTGTGCTTGTGTTAGGCTCTAATGCAGAGCGCAGATCCTAGAAGCAGCATGCCTGTAAATGACCCGGTAGCCATCTTTTTTTATTACACATGTACTCGGCTGCAGAGGTTTTGAACATCAGGATGGCTGATGGCTATCCAAGGCTGATGTTTCTCATTGTGCAACAAAGTACATGTCTCATTCAAAATGCTTTCTTCCTGCACTCGTTGAATAACATTTCTTGAACTGAACAGGGAATCTTATCAGCAGTACTGACCAAGTGTTCCACAGACCAGGGATTCATCCCTGTTAACAAGAACCTTTGGTAAGCTTTGTTTTTAAGGTTTTAAGTTAAAATTTTAGCCTATGGCAGCCGGATTATCTCAAGTTTCTTTTTTTATTTTTGGCCATAGCAGCACAGAATTAGAGTAAACTAGACCTGCAGTGTCATCTGCTGGCAGATGAAGATGTGAGCAAGAATATTAGCATATTTCTAAGCAGATCCCACTCAGCAGGAGTCATTTTAAGGCCATGAATAATAATAATAATAATTATTATTATTATTATCATTATTTTATTATTATCATTATTTTTATTATTATTATTTTTATTATTATTAATATTATTATTAATATTATTTTAAAAATTTCTTGTGAATAAGATTTGTTTTCTTCTTTTTTATATGGTTAATAACATCTAAAGTAGAACTTAAAGATAGAATACAGTTTCTATACAATTGGTTGTTTTTTTTATTTCTTTACTAAATACTTGGAAATGTCACTGCAGAAAATATATTGGAATTATGTAAAATATATGCATTTATTTAACTTTTCCCAGCATTGCAGACAATGCATTTTATGTTGTGTTGTTTTAATTATTTTATCTTTTAACACTGATAATATATTACCAAATTCATCTTCACCACATATTAAAACAAAAAGTCTAGAAAAAAGAAGTTTATATTCATATTTCCTGCTAATTTTTCAGAGCTGTTATCTGTGTCAGACGTCTATGTGCAGTCTATGTTAGGGTGCTGTTGTGACTTGTGTGAAAGTAGCTTTATGAAGCCAAAATATGACTTATTAAATTTACAGGGACATCCATGACTAACAGCAGTGCGTCTGTTTTTCTCCTCTAGGTCACTCTCCTATGTGACTACATTGGCTTGTTTTGCCTTTGTGCTGCTAGTGCTGGTGTACTACACAATCGATGTGAAGAAATGGTGGTCTGGAGCACCTTTCTACTACCCTGGTGAGCACTTCCATTAACCTAAGTGATCTGGGTTACTAAACAGTTTTTAGTAATGTATGAATATTGGGTTACACTCAGCTTTGTGTAGGCTTAACTGTTACTACAGAGGTCACCCTGACCCATGCTTCACTCTTGCTTGTGTGCCTGATCTCAGGTATGAACTCCATCCTTGTGTATGTTGGCCATGAGGTGTTGGAGGACTACTTTCCCTTCCGCTGGCACATGACAAACAGCCAATCCCATACCGAGCATCTCATCCAGAACCTCGTTGCCACTTCCTGTTGGGTCTTCATCTCCTATGTACTCTACAGAAAGAGGATTTTCTGGAAGATTTAGCAGAGGAGCCTTAAAACCGAACATCAATGCACAAAAGAAAGTAGAGGACATTGTTTACATCAGATATGCTGGAGACTAATCTGAAAACATTTAATAAGTTTGAAGCAGGGACTGATTTACTTTGTCAGTGCTGCAATGATCTTCTGTCTCAATGTTTTTCTTTTTCTTTAAACAGCACTTTTTTTTTTCTTTTTTCTCTTTTTGTAAACAGAGTATTGGACCATAAATATTCTAAACTTCATCCAAAGATCTTTAGTTATGAACAGCATCTCCGCTAACTGAGGTAAAGCTTCGACAAGTATGGTTTGCAAACTGGGCAACGGTGGAGACTACCATTATTTTTCTGCTGTTGGACTAAATATGACACGGTCCGGCAGCAGGATGCTGCTTTTATTTTTTCAAGCCCTTGTTGGTTTCTCTTTGGGATAATCCCTGCTGCCATCTTAAGTATTGCAAACCTCTAAAAGAAGAAGTGGGGTCACTGTGATCTTTGAAAAGACAAAAAAACAGTCACTCTTGATTGTATTGTTAACATACATCATCACTACACCACTGTGGACGATGAAGGGGTGGGGACGGGCTGTTTAGGCGAATTAAAGGAGGCCATATTAGATGACTAATGTAACCTGCTCATGGTTGCTTGTTTCGCATTTTGGTTAATGCTGAAGCAGCAAGTATATACATATTTTGGGGGATTGCAAAGAACAAGTTACAGAAATGCCCTTTTTAATAATTGTGCCTTCACATTAGTTTACATCAGCATAAGCATAAATGATTTACTATATGTTGACAAGTCTGCCCTAAATTAACAGGATTCTGTGATTTATTTCTACATAGAGCAGTTGCAGTTGTAATGTTTGTAATGAGGACATCTGATAGGTCTTACTATACTTTATATATGTGGCCTTTAATTGATTGACAGTTCATATATACTTTAACACTTTCTTGATTTCTTTTTTTTTTTTAAAGAATCACATGTTAGATATGTAACTTATCTAATGCTGTCAGAAGTTCATGCAGTACTGTAAATTGACGCCAAGTAATTTTGTCAAACTTTTATTCATATAATTTTTATATAATCACTGTTAAAATAAAGAATATTTAATAAAAGTTATTCTGACTTAATGTTGTCTTGAACTGTACTATGCTTTGTTCTTAGAAGGTAACTTACTTTTTATCAGGCTTGTGAAAAAAGATTAGTTTACCCTGAGAATAATAATTTCTTTAGCTATAAACGCCATGTGGATGATTTAAGTTTATTTTTTTAGTGCTGTAATTTACTACTTATGGTTCTACTTGAGTGTTCGGCTCTTCTCTTTAGTGTAAAATTCAGTCTCCCAAACAGCTCAGTAAAGCGTGGGAATCGAGTTACAGTGTAGTACCCTGCCAGAAAAAAAGGAATGGCCAAAAAAAAAAAAAAAAAGCTACTTTTTGAAGGTTCTTCTTGATCTCGCGATATTAGCAGGTCATCTTCATTCATGTCTACTGTGAGAGTTTTTTAATTCTCGCGCGACTTTAGAACTTTCCCACGCCTGTTGTTTTGGCGTGTGCGCTATGCTTGTTACCCCTCCCCAATTCTCACCCCTTTTCCCCGTCAACCACCCCTCCGCACCCCCCGCCCCAGTCCTTCACATCTTTTCCTTCCAGTCTGCGTGGTCTGTTGTGCGGTTGGCTTTGGTAAAGGGTTGGGGGAGGGATCTCGCGATTGTTGGGACTTTCTTTTTCGGGGGGTGGGGGGTAGTTTTTTTCGGAAGATGGCGCCCGTTGTTACGGGGTAAGTGCTGAAACTTAAAGCGTAATGTAATGTTTGGTTCTCATGTGGTAAAGCATTGCCGTCTTGGTTTTGTACTCGGATAATAGTTTTGGGTGTTAAACATGCACAGTCATACTTGGCGGCTCACTGCAGGGTCAGTTTGTCAAAGTGTTTTTCGTACTGTTGCTTAATTTCTCAGCCATTGGTAGAACTGTCTCGCGACAAATAAGTTTAAATTATTTAATAAACTTTTTGTCATTTTAAGTGTTTTTATTTTCATCTTAGACAGTTTTAACGCTTTAATTGCTGTTTAAATGTGAAATAGTGTAATATTATTTATAAAGTTGCAAAATGCTACATTGACGGATAGAAATTTGATTTAACTGTAAAAAAACAACAACCTATAACCAGATTAATCCACGATTCCCATCTTAAGTATACAAAGTTAATCAATTGTTTTTAATAGAATTGTTCATATCAATATGTTAAACACTTAATGTTTAGTCCACTGACAGTCGCATCCACGTTCTGTTGAGACAATAAAATCTGTTTTACTCTTATTTATTGTATATACAAATATAATATAGCCGTGCAGTCGCCCCATTCCAGAAAAAATACCTAGAAAGCAGCTTTGTGTATTTCAGTTCACTGACTCATAGAAACACTTGCACTACACATGTGACAGCCATTGTGCATTTCACTTTACTGTAGCACCCTAGGTTGTTTTTATTCCTGTTACAATAACCCTGCACCGAAACCATGTGTAAACTTTGCATCTGTTTTTGTTTTGCAGGAAGTTTGGGGAGCGACCCCAGCCTCAACGTTTAACAAGGTAGAGAAGAAACCAGAACAAGTCCTTCTGAGTACAGACAATTTAAAGCTTTATTAGTTTTGATAGATGACGATTAAATAAATTTGTTCAGTGCTGCTGAGGTTTTAACTCCTTCTCGTTCCAGGGAGGCTATGAGGAGTTACATGAGGGAAAAAAATGATCAAACGGTGCTCATACTGCATGCAAAAGTTGCACAGAAGTCATATGGCAATGAAAAGAGGTTTGTTTGTAACTATGTTCCTGAGAATCGTTGACATTGAAATAATCTTTGCTCATCATAGTTTTGTTGTTTTTTTTTTAAACTTCTGACTGTGTCAATTAGATTTTTCTGTCCTCCGCCATGTGTGTATCTGATGGGCACTGGATGGCAGAAGAAGTTGGAGAAAATGGAGAAGGACGGTTGCACTGAGCAGGAGGCTCAGCCATGTGCATTCATTGGGATAGGCAACAGTGAGCAAGAGATGCAGCAACTCCATCTAGAAGGAAAGGTGGGTGGTAATTTATATTATCAGCAGTACCGTGCAGAAGCCATCCCAAGAGCCAGATGTTTTTATATCTTTTAAGGTGGTATTGAGCAATAGTTTGAGGCTTTCTGAATGTCTTTTAAAAGTTTTTCTCTGCACATTAGTTTCCTTTTCCACTTACTTTTAGTCAAGTAATAAAAAATTTTAATCAGACTAATCACGGCTTACAAATTAAATCATGATTAATCACTATTTTGCATTTTTCGCACCATGCTAAGTCTTCCCCTCTTTTCAGCGTCAGATATTTTTGAGGAAACTGGACAAGTGAGGACAGAAGACGGGGCAGGCCTCAAACACTATATACAGCAGATGACCTGTGTTCTATTAAAAAAAAGAGGGGGGGGGAGCTGACACAGTACCAAAGAGGTCATCTAGCCTTTCAGTTGATCCATCTACTATTCACTAAAGCTTAAGCATATATTCTCTCCATGTATGTCAAATAAGAACTGAACTGAAAATCAGTCTCATGGAGTGATGAATTACTTAAGCAGTGTGGGATCATTTTGATAGAGAACATAACAAAACTCAGCCAACATCCAATGAAGAGCTTTGAAATGGCCTTTAAGAAGCCTAGAGAACTGTTCTAACTTTTAGATGCACTAGTGCACTTAACTTTAATATGCGTGCACCAGCAAAACGTTTAGGTGAACCCAGATTTTTCAATGTTTCTTTCAGCAGCTCATTTGAATACAAGAAATTTTTTAACACTACACATATTTAAGTTATTATGAACAGTGATGAGGTTTTAGTAAAACGTTCATCTTTATTTGCAGCATGAACGTCAAGTTATTTTTTTATTTAAAAAAAATTAATAAACTTAAAACTTCTTTGAACTAACGTGAAAACACACAGCACGATGTACAGCTGTGGACCAGAGCCAATCAGAAGTGAAGACGCACACCTTCTCACAATGGCCACATTTACACGAGACTTTTAATTCCCCCTTAATTCATAATAAAGCCTAAATCTTCTTTAAGAGACCTTGAAAGTACCTATTTCCGAATGACAAGGACCATTTAAATTTAATATAGGTCCAAAGTAAGTGGCTGGTTTATTCTGATTTTAAGTCTGAATTAAATAATTCCTCGATCATGTACTGTATAGCAGAGGTCTCCAACCCTGGTCCTCAAGGCCTACTATCCTGCAGGTCTTAGATGTCTGATCATCAAATTAATTAGGTCATTCTGCGCATGCTTGTTCCCTTGACCTGTCGCGATGACTGTACTGTACTCTGCCTCCCTTTTCATCCTCAGCTGACCGAAGTGACATAGTATGCTGCTGCTTTCAAACTATAATCAAAATGAAAGAAAAATACATGTTGTAGACGGAAAAAAGTTTGTTTTCTTCCGGTAAACTTAAATACATCACACCCGCCCCCTGTCCAATCAGAACCCTTCCCAACCCCCAGATCTAAAGCGGAATTGAATAAAGACGATTAAACGTGTTTTCCATGTAAAACTCAATTCGGAATGACTATTTCCAAAGTACAACACTTTTAATTCAGAATTATATCATTCTGAATAATTAATTCAGAATAACAATAAAAAAGCGTCACATAACCGTGGCCGCTCTTTTCTTTGAGCATGGGCAAGGAGGAAATGATACAGAATGCACAGAGATAATTAAAGTCATTCCCCTAGACCTGCTAAATGTTAGGTGCACTAAAAAAAAAAAGAGTTTATTCCTTTAAGCCTGGTACACATAAAGACTTTTGGGCTGTTTTTGTCCTGATTTTGCCTCTTCCCGACCTAAGACGGCAAATGCCCGATCATCGTGAGACTTCCTTGATTTCCATGTACAATTATTATTTGGTCTGAGGTGTGTTAGGAGCAGATTTGTCCCGATAATCCGCTCCGAAACGGGTCATGCCAACAATTGGAAATATTAAACATGTTCACCATTTACCACCCAATCTCTTCATATGTGTGGTAAAAAGCCGACAACTCATGAATTGTGACTGTGTGGATGGTGACGTGGCACGGAATGTAGCCAATCAGAGAGCAAGCCGGCTGGGGAACAAGGAAGTAAATAACGTCCGTGTTCACACTGTCTCCAGTCTATTTTTTTTTTCAGTTCTGTCTTTTTTCTTAACAATAGTCCCAAGACCACCATTATTCCCTTGTCCCATATATCCCCTTCCATGGTGTGTGTTGTGTTTTCCGGTTGTTACTACGTTTCTTCTTCTTAATTTTTTGCCAGTTGTTGCTATGGTTCTTCTTCTATGTTTTTGTTAGATCACATTTGGTCAGGTGAGATGTCCGGCTCGGCGGACTAGAGTGTAGATGAGTTGCGGGACAGCATCGTTTTGTGTGTGTTGTTCTGTGATTAAATTATCGGAGCACAACAGACACAGTATGTTCAAAACTGATTTTTTTATCTTCACGTGTGAGGTCTAGAACTGATAAAAAAATCTCATGAGATTAAAAGAATCCTTCTGTGTGTACCAGGCTTTATTCTTTCTTCTTCACCTTTTATTTTTTGCTGTTGAAGAATGAAGCTGTTGATTACTAAGTATTTGCTTTCAAGGTAATTGGAATTGTGCAAACTGTGGTTTTGGCCTATATGCTGTATTTCCATTTATATTTGCATGTTTCAGTAAATCACTGCATCTTTTTCCTGAGAAAACACAAAGTGGCTCAAAACTTGTTCAGTTGTGCATATTATTGGGAAAGTATAATATACAGGAACTTTCTTCTTAACAAACACGTTCTGAAAGACTTACTAGGGATGTAAAAGTGGGGCAGGCAAACTAAACACACATTCTCATGCAAGACCCTTTAATTTATATTTTCCCTGTGGTAGAACTTCTGCACAGCCAAGACGCTGTACATCAGTGACTCAGACAAGAGGAAGCACTTCATGCTTTCAGTGAAGATGTTATATGGAAACAGCTCCAACATCGGAGTTTTCCTCAGCAAGAGGATCAAAGTCATCTCCAAGCCCTCCAAGAAGAAACAGTCCCTGAAAAATGCAGACTGTGAGTTTCCAGATGTGTCAGCACACAACTAAATTTTGTTTTCACCACACATGTTTAGACTTCAAGAGGAGTTTAGGTTTTACTTTGCTCTTTGTCTCTCCCCAGTGTGTATAGCGTCTGGGACTAAGGTGGCCTTGTTCAACCGGCTGCGATCCCAGACTGTCAGTACACGTTATCTTCATGTGGAGGGGGGGAACTTTCATGCCAGCTCCCAACAGTGGGGCGCCTTCTTCATCCACCTCTGTGAGTCACATCTTGGGTTTATCTGGTTTAGGCCCCATCTCTTATCTAAGATTGGTAAATATTTGAAATAGTTTTGCTGTCTGTTTTAGTGGATGACGATGAGTCAGAAGGGGAGGAGTTTGCTGTTAGAGATGGCTACATTCACTACGGCCAGACGGTGAAATTAGTCTGTTCTGTTACTGGCATGGCTCTGCCCAGACTGGTACGTGAGGGTGTCACATGACCACTGCACAGAAATACAAGTTTGATTTTGCTTTGTATGCCCGTGCACACACGGTCTGGTTTTACAACGGCTGCGTTTGCCTCATGTCCTCAGGTCATTCGCAAAGTGGACAAACAAGCTACATTAATGGATGCAGATGACCCCGTGTCCCAGCTCCATAAGTGTGCCTTCTACCTGAAGGACACGGACAGGATGTATCTCTGTCTTTCACAGGAGAGGATCATCCAGTTCCAGGTGCAAATATTTACACACCCATGCAGCTTTAAACGTAAAGCGGTTGTAACCAGAGCTGGGTTAGAAAATGCTTGATTAATCGATTTGAATTGAATCACATTTAATTAATCCTATATTCATTCATACAGTTTGGAGGTTTCTCTTGATACGTTTCTTTTTCCGGGGACAGCAGTGACCCTACACTTGTGACTTACCGATGCTCGACGAGGTCTTAGCATATGTACACAATTAAAAGGTTGCCAGTGTTGCTTCCCTTAAGTCAGCTTCTCTAGCTGAGATAACGTTTTAAATATAACAGGAAGTGACATCACCACGTATGTATGTCCTCCAAAATAAATCCGATAATGTACTAGTAAATGGACCAGTAAATTTGGATAACAATCTTTCAAATATAGTATTTCAGAAGTGCATGTAGATGCATCATATAAGATTATTACAGTAATCTGATTACTCCCAGATATTTGGTTTTGATGGTCATGCAAACGGCCTCATTGTTTTATATTAATAATTATGAGAATGTTTATTATTCAAGAAAAATCGTGCTGTTACATAAATATCTGTAAGTGAACTAATATGGAATTGAGTCAGATTTACTCTGAATCGAGCGGAATCGGACTGTTGTAAATTGAATCGAATTGATTGAGGAAATCGGTGGTGATACCCAGCCCTAGTTGTAACCAGCATGCTTGTCACACGGGAGGCAACAACTGCAGGTATCCACTTTGCTTTCAATGAGAAGCAGGTGAACAGACTGGTCGGATGGCCGTATGACAGGCGCACACATGCAGCAGCACGCCTGCACAAATAAAACAAATTTTCTTTCACCTTAAACACAAGAAGGAGGAAGATAATTTATTTTTTTGTCTAGAGAAACAAAGTAAGGAAATGTGATTTTGGCAAATGTCGGGTATCCAGAGATGCACTGTGGGTAAATGTGATTTAAACATAAGTTGGTGCCTTGAAAAAAAAAAAGGTACAAAAAGTGTTTTACCTTGTATGGCTCAAATGAGCACAGAAACATTGTTGATGTGGTGGTGTGTAGCTGTTCTCAGATTGTCCCGACACGGTTTGGTTACTGCGGTACCATGGTTACGTCTCTGTGTCAGTGCTTCAGTGTCAGTTCTTTCTTCCTTAGTAGCGCAATAAGTCACATGTCTTCTCACCCCTTTGGATTGTCCGTGTAACCTTTGGTGTTTAAGCGTTATCACCACCTGTCCGGTGTTGGGTAAACCCTCCTCATGCCACCAAGAGGCGTGGACAAAGAATATCTGAGGGTGCTCGGTTGTGATCCGTACCAGGATGTTGGCAATAGATCCTTGGGGTCCTGTGGGTTTTGGGGTGGGGTCTCCTCATTTGGTTTGGTTCCCACAGATGCCATCAGATGGTGTCTTGTAAGTTTGAGTTCCTTCTGTTATTCTTTCAAAAAGAATAAAACTACAATCAAACAAATTAAGAAAATTTTTTTTGACTTGCTAAACATTTAGTATCTGACAGATTTTACCTGAAGTGTAAATAACAAGATAAAAAGTTAGATCAATATTTAAAGGTTTCCTTTTGGGAAGACTTTAGAAGTACCTGGTCCTGGCTGTCCTAAAAGAGGGCAAAGCTTTTCAAGGTTTGTTTTCTTTTTAAACTGGATAACAAACCTCTTAAAATAAATTTCCTGCATTTTTTGCTGAAATAACCAAGTCAAGAAAACTGTCAACTGCTTCCTTTGCTAATTATAAGGACATTCATTTATTTCCCTGATTGATCTTTAAGAGATTGTTCTGCTGCTGTCTGGTCTGACTGTTTCTGTTCACATATAAATTTCTATTTTAGTGCAAGACAAAATTAGGTCCGGGTAGTAGAAACTTGTAAACCATGAGAGACATGCTCTGTGTATGAGTTTGCAGCCCTCATATGTTCTTAAATCCAGGTACAGAAAGGTTTTTACAAAGCATGACAGGGTTGGGCTACATGCTGTGAGAGGCGGAGAGGGCAGCGGTGGTTAGGGAAGGGGATTAAAGGGTGGAGCACAACTGTAACAACGAAGCAGTAAATCAAAGAAATAATGTTTTATATTTCATTTTAACGCCTACACAACACCATGAGGGAAATTTGTAACCAAAGTGCATCTTCATATAGCTTGCTAGAATGTAAATCTGTATTTGTATTCATGCATGCAATTGCTACTGCAGATAAAGGTCTGGTGTCCCTGTCAGTAACATCAGAATATTAAGCCATCTAGAGAATAAATGGTTTGTAATGTTATACGTGAGCAATCACAGGCAAAAGACGAGTGTTTACCTTCATGGTTATCAAGCTCTGTCTACTGGGAGCTTTCTCAAGGCTGTTTGCCTGATTAGAAGCGAAAATCATTTCTACGTTTTTATTTCTCTTCAGGCAACACCGTGCTCCAAAGAGACAAATAAGGAGATAATTAACGATGGGGCTTCCTGGACCATCATTAGCACCGACAAGGCGGAGTACACTTTTTATGAGGGCATGGGCCCAGTCCCCACTCCAGTCACGCCTGTCCCTGTGGTGGAAAGCCTGCAGGTTCTGGAGAAAATAAGCTTATTATTCAGCATGTCAAATTCCATTAAAGTTTTCACTCAAACTTTCACAATCTTTTAAATCCATGGAATGGTTTTTGTTTGTCCGTGTGAAGTTAAATGGTGGAGGAGACGTGGCCATGTTGGAGCTGACGGGACACAACTTCACCCCTAACCTCCGAGTGTGGTTTGGAGACGTGGAAGCAGATACCATGTACAGGTACAGGAGGTTGCTAGTGTGTAAATCTGCGTGCACATCTTTCTGTGTTAATGCTGTAAACAGTTAAAGCCTTGTCTCTTCCTTCTAGGTGTGGGGAGAGCGTCCTGTGTGTGGTACCCGATGTCTCTGCCATCAGGGAGGGATGGCGCTGGGTGCGACAGCCCGTTCAGGTCCCCGTCACGCTTGTTCGGAACGATGGAATCATCTACGCCACGGCCTTGACTTTCACCTACACCCCGGAGCCAGGGCCCCAACCGCACTGCAGCGCTGCCGGCGCCATCCTGCGATCGCATAGCACATCTTCGCCATCGCTGGCATCTTCATCTTCGCCTCCATCTTTGTTAAGCGGCCTCCGGGGTAACCACAGGGTCTACAGCAGTAGTGACTCGGGCATGTCACTGCTGTCATAGTGATCCCTTCTGCTTGTGTGTGTGCTGTGAATGACTGGTAAAATGTGCACAATGACTCCAAAGAAGGTCGTGGACCTGTGAGGGATTGTACAGAAGCCCCGAAGCGCTTCATTACATCAACTGTGAAGTTATGAGCAATGCTTGAGAGCTAAAAACAACAACAAATAAGACTTTTTCAAAGAATATCCTATGATAAATAACTCTTTAGCACTATCTTGTGGACGGTAGTGGACATGCCACGAGTCCCACCCAGAGGGCTTTACCTAAAACAGGGTGAATGCGCCATCTAACTCACAATTGGATTTGTAAAATTTCATTTTTGTATACCTGTGTGTGTGAAAGCTAACAGCAGTCTGCTTTTTTACCTCTAAGATCATATGCTGAAAAACATGTTGATTCAGCTGTTTTGAAGAAGGGAAGGTTTGTAAGAGTAACATAGTTTTTATGGACCAAGTAATTTTATTATTTTATTTCTATTATATTTTATAAACTTCAGCCGAGGTACATCTCCACATTTTTTTGTATGATGCTGCATACTTATTTCATCTTGTTTTTCAGTAGTTTGTCACGTTCTTTCTGCTTTGTCCTGAGGTGAAGATGGCTTTTAACATTTCTCTAATAGTCTGAGTGAATCTTCTCAGCTATTATCAAGCATTTTTGAAGCAAACTTAATCCCCTGAGTGATCTTTTAAAATTTGTATGTGCTGTGCAACAATGAAAAAAAATCAATCAGGTTTTAATGAGGCACTTTATAAAATGAAAACATTCATATGTCTGCCTTCAGTTGAAAAGCTTCTACTTTTTATATTTTGGCCCACTGACCGGTTAATATCTGCTGATATCAAAATGACATTTCTCTGTGTTAGATCACGCGGAATACAAATATTCTATTTTATTACCTGTGCTTTTTGTGCACACTCAAATTCCAACATAATCACACACACTGCGGTGTTTTTCTCATAAAAGTGAAGCCTTAAAACAAAAGTACCAGGGATTCTGACCATTAAAACACAATTAAAGGTCAGACTGTGATCTGTAAAATATTATTTATTTGAGTGTAATATTCATATTGAAGCACGTAAGCAGACAATTTGAAGGGCTCTTAGTTTTTCTGTTGAGCTCGTCTTTGTGTTTTGGAAGAAGAGCTTTAATACTGTATTTGCCTTGTTTCAGAGCTACTCAGTCCGCTGAGTTCTCAGTGACGTGATGTTTTACTGACTCTTGAATGCAAATATAGTAAAAGTTGGTTAAAAGCACAGTTGCAGCTGCTTTTTGAGTTGCGATGAGGAATTTCCTGAGTTGAACTTTGATTCACATACATAGATGTTCTCAGCAACGCAATTGATTACAGTATCTATGCTGTACGTTTTTCTTCTAAAGTCATGATTTACATCCTGTTTGTTTGTATTTTTTATATATATATATATATATATATATATATATATACTTGTTTAATGTTCAGTAAATGATTTTAAATCTTGGCAAGGGTAATATGTATGTAGTGGGCAGTGCGGTTTCCCTAACAAGATTTAAGAGAAAAGGAGCATGGGGATAAAGAAGAACTCGCATATCTTTTATAAAGAATTTTATTTTTGATTTAATTTTTTTAAACCAGAGAGCAGATGCACTGTTCCTGGTTGGGGACTGTGCGTTTATTTGCACTTTTGGATCACATTTGTGTCAGCACCTCTGAGAAGTACATTTATAGTTTTGTAGCTAAATATTTACAGAACGTCCAGCAGACATATTTGTGGCAAACATCAAGCCCTGTATGAAAAGTCTAACAGCACATTCTCCATTAATTCTTAGCATTTGACTGGAATTATTCCAGCACATCATCACGTATTTTTATCAGAAATGTATACAGCAGGTCATCATGTTTTTCATAATGATGGACTCACTGTTTACACGTTGAGTCCCAGTCAGGTTTTGCTCAAACTCATGTCCACACAGCATCTTCCAGCCTGGTGTCATGCAAAGATTAGCTGCTTTGAGCTAAAAACAACCTCGTCGCGTCATCATATTGACAGCTTCACTGCTCTTGTGTTTATGGAATAAGTGTCTTTCCTCTTGTGTACTCTCTCCTTAAATAGTATGAGAGAAGGGTAATCTTTTCCATGTGGTGTGTTACATTGAAACAGCTTCTATAGTAAATTATCACTTATTGAGCTTAAAATAAGCGTAAAACTGACAGGTATCCTGTAAAACATCTGCAGCCCCTGCTAAAAATTACCACACTTGGAGGATATTTATTCAACTTTTTAAATGTTGTCAAAAGATGAAAACAAATGAAACACATTTTATTTAAAAACTAAACATCCTTTAAAAAACAAAAGTTGATCAAATTGTTCTTTTTGATGATCAAGTAAAAGAATAAACACTCACCAGCCACTTCATTAAATAAACCTGTTTAAATTCTTAACACAAATAGGTAATTAGCTAATCGCATGTCAACAACTGAATACATTTAGACAAGTAGATATGGCCAAGATGACTGGTTGGGGTTGATAAAAAGGCAACAGAGACCCAAATAACTACTGGCCACGACCCAGGTTTGCTATTACCATCTCTGAATGCACAACACATTGACTCAGAAGACCACACCAGGTGCCACTACTGTCAGCCAAGAACAGGAAACTGATGCTACAATTCACACACACTCACCAAAATTGGTCAATAGAAGATGTTAAAATGCATGCTCTGCATGTATGAGCATCTGCAGCCCTGAGGGGGGACGCATGCCCAAGTAAATGCAGAGGGTAGCATCAGGAAGGGCATCCGGCGTAAAACGTGCCAAAGAAATGTGCGAATACACCCTACAGCTTCTATACTGAGTCAGGTGGAAGCGGATGATTCGCTGTGGCGCCCCGGAAGGGACAAAGCCAAAAGGAAAGAAGAAAATATTATATATATATATATATAAATATATATATATAGGATATTACCGGGCTTTGTATACTTGGTGTTTTTTTTCTAAAACAACTAACGTTATACAAAAGTAGGGGGTCAGTTCTAGCACTTTTCTTAAATTGTTATGCTAAAGACAGATCTCAATGAGTAGCTGTAATGTGGCCTGATCTGTGATGAGTGGTGTGGAGAACTCAGTGTGGTTGTGTGGTTTTAATGGACTAGCATGCCGAGGCTTTTCGTGTGTCCAATGAAGTGTACAAATATGATCATTTGCCCAATAAAGGGATAATAAGTAGTTGTCAAATTTTGTTATTTTTATACAGTATGTCTTATTGGAACAACTATTCTATATCAACAGTGCAGATTTATGATTCATCACTTTCATCCAGTCGTCCAAAATCCATGACAGCTTTCCTTTAGCCCACTGTAACCCTGTTTTACTCAGCTTGGTTGTTAACTGCGTAGTGTTTAAATTTTTTCTTTTTCAGTTTATTTCTTACAGTTGAGTAAAACATTTATTCCATTTTCCATTAATTTGATTTATTTTCATTTTACTGATCTGCCTGTGTCTTTCCACTTGGCAAACTACCAATTTAGTCTGTTTTTCTGAGGTGAATAACTTCCTTGAAGAATATTTCTAATATTTTCCATTGTTCCTAAAGGTGCAACATTTCCTTAAGCTCTTGAAATGCTCATTTTAACTGCAGACGTATTAGCATATTTAGACTTGTGCAACTAGTTGTTTTAGAAATGCCTTTTTATAAGGGGGTTGCATTTTTCCAACACTTATAGGACTCCAGTTTTTGTTTTCATTTTCTTCTTTTTTGTCTTAAAAAAATATGGAAAAATATATGTTGTTGTCCAACTGTGATGAATTCATAATTTTAATCACAGGGTTATAGTTCCCTGTACTACATGTTCAATATAAAGGATTATGCCAAGAGGAATATCTGGGATTAGCTATAAGAATATTAAATATATAACATATATCTAGTAATTTTGCCATAATCTTAAAACATATGTATTCCAGTAAGGTGCACAGGAAAAGTAGTTCCTTCATGGACATTTGCATGCTCCACAGAGTAGAGGTCAAATCTGTTTGACTATTTTTAAACTGGGGAGCCAGATCACTGGGTTGAAACCTGACACTTTGTTAACGTCTGCATGGGTGCATATAAACCTGTGCAATTTCCTTGTGTCATCCACTGTCTTGATGTTCCCACCAATAATTTAGTATGAACTCGATGAATGATGTACATTTAAGTGTTTCTGTGCCTTTTAGAAATACTACATATAGACGTCATTACAAACCCAGCAAACGGCTGTACAAACATTTGCTAAACTCTTCCTCATTTGAAGAGCTGTGAACAAGGATATAGGCTACAAATATGAGATGAAGACAGTTCGGCTGTGAAATGACATAGGACAGGCTATTCCTGGTATCATAGTGTTAATCTCAAGCAATAGTTCCCATAATTAGATTTAAAGAGCCTTGAGTGTCTTTCCTTCGAATACACCAAAGTCCTACAAACAGTTTAGATACCAAATAATTAGATGAGACAGCTGTGGATTGGTTGGAATAATAAACAAATAGCAGAAATCCTGTATAAAATTCTGCAGAGTCACATGATTAACTCCAAACTAGAAGTCTTGACGTCTATGCATGTGTAAATTGGGATTAGGAAAAATACTAAAGGGGGCCCTGTTGCTGGGAGGGGGCGGGAGGAGGCTGCCAGTTCCGCGTAAGAGCGTCACACCTTGACGTCTCTGAAAGCGGTTAAACAGGGGAGAACAGAACAGCGATGCGGCTCTAATGGACCCCGAAACGTATAAAACACACACCCTCAACACAGACTGGACGCGAGGCGCAGAGAGGATCCCTCCGACCTTAAGCAGGTTTTGGTAGACACATGATGTCCTCATCCCATGTAGACATGTGTTTTCTGTTATAACCCTGTATTTTATGTAGCTTGTGCAGGACCAGTCTCAGGATTATTTTTCTGGTTCTATACCCGGTGTGGATTTATTATAGAGGAATCTTCACGGAATTACCCATTCTTGGAGAACTTTTACGCACAGCATTGCTCTGTCTTCTTTATAACAACATTAGATGCAAGTTTTTCATGCGCTTGGAAACGGATCATCCGGCTTGTCTGGTTGCTCAAGTGAACGTCAGTATCACATCTCTTTTCTGGCTGTACCGGTAATAGCAACACAGATCGCTTTCGCAAATTGACACTGCGCCACTGTAACGCGTCTTGGGCTACTCTCTGATATTTCTCCATCGGTTTTAAGGATTTTCATCAACTCTGGATATCACTTTTTTGTGGGATTCAACGTCTGAAATGATTCCTCTGTCCCCACTATTCCTCATTGTCCCAGCTGCGCTCTTTGTGGCGGGGCAGGGTGTCGGGGACCTCCAGGACTTCGCCTCTCCCGGAGGCAGCGCCGGGATCGAGCCGCCAGGTATGTCGACCCTGAGTGAAGCCAACTAAAGGGAAAAGCGATTCAAGCTGAAAGTGTTGGCAAAGTCTTGCATTCAAGTTTACTCTGCCATTCATAAAATGTAGAAAAGTACTTATGGGTCTATTCAGATTCAGATTCAGATTCAACTTTATTGTCATTGCGCATGTCACAGGTACAAGGCAGCGAAATACAGGTTG
>JBAMHW010000004.1:9543771-9558400 GCA_037177495.1 Rhadinocentrus ornatus
TATCTATCTATCTATCTATCTATCTATCTATCTATCTATCTATCAATCTATCAATCTATCTATATATCAGTATATACTTCTTCTTATGTTCTTAAGTTAATTTATTTTTCCCTTGCAATAAAGAAATTAATGCACACTGTATAATCGTGATTTTCCTTTAAGGGCCAAGAAGTATCGATATCGGTATCGAAATACATGAAAAATTACCATAAACTAATGATATTGCATCGACAGGATACATGTTGGTATCGCCCATCACTATATCACACCACCTGCTCATGTAGCTGTGTAGTGGTCTATGTGACAGGTCTTACTCTTAGAAAATTTCCTGAATCTGGTAGTGGCTTAATTATGAGAAATTGCAAGTCCCTTATCTCCCAGATGCTACCTTTCATATCATATTGTTCTTTACACACTGGAGAGGGAACAGCTTGTGTTACTGAGGCTGGCTGATGGTGGGTTTTACCAGCAGACCTTTGACCCTCAGTCTGTTGCTCCTTGGTGCTCCCAAACTCTTGAGTCACAGAGACAAAAATGGCTGCTGACTCAGAGACAGCGGGAAGCTGTGTGTCATCCAATGCATTCCCAACTTACACTGATTGGAAGATACTTTACAATTAAAAACTAATTACGATAATCGATTCAGCCATGTTGACTCCCCTTACTGCCATAGGCTGAAGTACATTCTGTACATTTGTCTGTTATGCACTCAGTGTGTTTGTCCTTGGCAGTTTGCATGACTGTAAATGTCTGCTCATGCATTGTCGGTTTTAGTGCCCATGCTCTTAAGTATCATAAGATCTTATAAAGAGTGGCTGAAAAATGTAATCCTCGTCTACAGTGCAAGTCCTGTTAGTTAATTAACTGATTAATGAATGAGATTGTTAACTGTAAACAAACTGATTGTACTTATTATGACCATATGTCCATATATTAATCTAAATTATATGGACAATTTATTATTCATATATTATTTATTCATTTATTTAACATTTATAATTTTTTGTTTTATTGACAGAAAAATATTAAAGTAAAGAGAGATTATTTACATTTACATATAATTTAGAAGATTTTTTTTAGCCAAACTGACTCAAAGCTACAGAGCAGCACTTAAGTTTTGATACAATAGAAACCCTGACATAAGTATTAAAGGTGGTGTCTAGCAAAATAAACAGTGACTGAAAAAATATATATAATTAAAACTGGTCTTTTGTTTAATCTATTTACTTTACTAAAATAATTCTGCTTTTATTCTTTTAGAATGAGCCATATTTATCTGCTTGTCGTGGGGCCACAATTTGTGCCACCGTTTACTATCATGTCTCTGAATGTGCTTGGCATTTTTCTATGCCCATCTTTACCACTAGATGCCAATAATTCTTACATACTGTACCATTTGGGTTTCATCTGTGTAAAGGTGATACAAGAAGCCAGGCAACTGGATCACTGAGCTCAAGGAGGTGGTGTATGTTTCAAAGAGAAGTCATCCCATCATTGAGCCTTGGGGCCCCCTTGCAGATGCAATGGTATCTGAATGTTTGTCCTCTCCATGACACATTAAAAGAATGTGAAGTGAGAAATGATTCAAACTAAAAGTGTAGTATGGGTAATCATGCAAAACATTGCAGAGTTCTTGCAAGATAAGAGCCAATGGCTTTAGTTCCAGCTGCTTTCAAGGTCTCTGTCATGGACAGTAGACACATCTAAAGTAAATACCATTAAAAATATAAAGATGGACTGCAAGGGGGGCTGCATTAATATATAATTTAAATCAATTCTGCTGATAATGTTATTGAGATAATGATGAATATAACATATTTTCTTCCCTATCGACATAGACCCGTGTATGGTTGTGTCTCCACCATGCATGAGCGAAGCTGATCGCTTCAGCCTGGTGGCTCTGCGAAGCATCCATCAGATGATGGATGATGACCAAGATGGCGGCATTGAGGTGGAAGAGAGCATGGAGGTATAAATCTTACTCTTTGTGAGTGTTGAACCTATTTTCTTAGTTTTTGTAAATCACTGTGTGAAAGTTCTTGCATGACTGGTTAGTGCAGTGCAACAACAGGTGTGCTGACTGCTGGAGTCAAATACTCCTTCAAGGATAGCAACAGTTTAAGTTTGCTTTTGGCTCAGTGACAAAACTGGTTTGCACTAATAGAATACTGAAACCGTGGTGACCTCCATGGTCTTACTTAAAGAGGGTGACTCCAGTACATGTTATTCTTCGGCCACAGGACTAAGGAGATGTCACTTATTTGTTCCTAAATACCACCAATTTACATTCTTAAAAGGTTTTATACTTGTTTCAATCAATGATTTTCTTTAAAAGATAAAACCATTTTATGAAATAGCCAGAAATTAATTAACTCCTGTGCTATTAAATCTTGTTGACATTCATTTCTGGTGTAAACATACATGCAGAATTTGTGCACAAACATATTCACTCCATGGAAGCGTATTCACGCAGCTGCACAATAACTATAGGATATGGTTGTATTCTGTGTAAATAATCTGTAAAGTGTTGTGTCCAGTAAGTAAATGACATTAGGGGTAAACCCAAAATTCCAGTGTTCCTTTGGCTTCCAGAAAACAGCTCATGGATACAATATCCAGGGGCTCAGGTTGCAGTTGCCAGAAAGACATCAGTAAAGAAGACCAGGCCCATTAAAGTCCTAAAATTCCACCAGCCATCATATGAAGTCTCTATTTACAACCAAGAGCACATTCCAAGACAGCACTAACACTAAGCTTTGCAATACACACTCATGTTGCTGTTTTTAAATGAACACAGCTTCAAATCATTATTACTAGAATGAAATTTAAGTATGACAATAACTACTTGGAGACATAAACAGAGATAATGTTCTGATATTACCATGTTTGTCCTTTAAGACCTGAAAAAGCGGTTGTTTCTTTATTCTCTGTTGCTGCAGTTCATTATTGAAGACATGAAGCAGCAGCAGACCCACAAACACAGCAAACTGCACAGAGAAGACCAGCACATTACAGTGGAGGAGCTCTGGAGGGGCTGGAAGTCGTCTGAAGGTGTTTTTGCATAGGAGTGAGGACATTTTGTGCCCAAAAGGTGTAAAGTTCTATCTCATGTAACGTCTTTCATCCCCTTGTCAGTACATAATTGGACCCAGGATGAGGCGCTGCGCTGGCTGAAGGAGTTTGTTGAGTTGCCACAGTATGAGAGGAATTTCAAAGACTTCAGGGTGAATGGAAACACACTTCCCAGGTAAGAATGAAAGAGGAAGATGAGTGAGAATACTTATGTAAAAAAAAATCCCTTTTTATGGTTTGTCATGCCAACACTGAACTTGTACTGATATTTGCTTTGTAGGATTGCAGCAAATGAGCCTTCATTCCTGAGTGGCCAGCTGAAGGTTCAGGACCAGAGAGACAAACAGAAGCTCAACATCAAAGCTCTGGATGTGGTTCTGTTTGGACCACCTACACGTATGGATAAACCCTATACCCACACCTTTCATATTCCTTTTTTAATCTATTGTCCAACATGAACACCAACCAAATCCTCATAGCTTCTCAACAAAACTACAACAAATTTCATAAACTTTCAGTCTTGGTGTCTCTTTTTGACCACGGCTTCCGTTCCATCACAGGCCCCCCTCATAACTACATGAAGGACCTGCTGCTCATTGTGTCAGTGGTGATGGGTGTCGGAGGCTGCTGGTTTGCCCAGGCCCAGAATAAAGCCAGCAAAGTTCATGTCACCAAGATGATGAAAGATTTAGAAAGTCTGCAGAGGGCTGAACAGAGCCTCATAGACCTACAGGAACAGTAACTATTTCCATTGTCAATTACTTATTATACACCACTAAATCGACATTTATGACATGAGGTTGAACAAAGAGCCTTTTTGTTTACTCAGACTGGAGCAGGCCCAGGAAGAAAAGCGTAATGTAGCAGAGGAAAAACACAACCTAGAGGAGAAGATGAGAGATGAGATTATGGGGGCGCAGGAGGAGGCTCATCGGCTGCATGAGCTGAGGCAGGGAGCAGTCAGCGAGCTCAGCCGTCTGCGATACGCAGAGGAGGAGCTGGAACAGGTAAGCACTCTACACTTGGTTTAGAGACTTGTCATGTTTGGAAATACTGAGTGGACCGAAGAAATTACTTTTTAAAGACAGTTGGGATTTTTATTTTATTTTTTGGAAACAGAGGATTCGGATTCTTGGAGTTTTGCAGGAGGGACGTGTGTCTTTTCTTGCTGCACACAAGATGTCAATGTGGTAATGATAGGTTTTGTTTGATTTTTTTCCTCATGATGCATCATGTATTTTCAGGAGGAGACAGATCAAACACACACACACACACACTTATGACATGCAGAAGTTATTCTGTGATCTCGTTGAAGTAACTGCAGATGTCCCAGGAAGTGGCATCACCTTGATGGTAACAGTGGATGTCTCTTTAAAACTACAACATACATCTTTACATCATCTACATTGCTATATCTTTTGATTGTTTTTTTGCTATCAATTTTATATTTTTCAAATGCAATTTATTTGTTCAGTGAAAACACTTAAAATGCTTCCTTTTTTAATTTTAGTGATAAATTAACATAAAAGTTCATTTCTCAGAAATTATTAGATAATGATCTTTGATGCTGTCGGTACTTGTGATGAAAACCTCCAGATTGTGCACAGGATTTAGACTGAGACATGTACAGATGAATTTCAGATGTGCAATGTCCATTCAAAAATTAGAAACTATGTCTCATGGTAGGTTTACAAAGGCACCCACAAGCAAACCACAAAGCCTGCCAGTTAGAAGAGAGAAAGTTTTATACTGAATGACTTCGGTGGCTACATAAATGGCTTGTATTAAACAAGTAATGATTTTTTTTTAACTGTGAATTATGGGGTTTGACAATAGTAATAGTAGTTCTAGGAATTTTGCATAAAATGTACTTTAAGGTCTTGAAATCTAAGAGCGATTATTCTACACCAGACTGATTTTTGTTGATACCACTGCTTTAGGTTCGTGGAGCACTGAAACAGGCAGAGAAGGACATGAGGGCTAGTTGGACCGCCTCAGAGACCCTTCAGCTGTGGCTCCAGCTGACACATGAAGTCGAAGTTCAGTACTACAATGTTAAAAAGCACAGTGCAGTACTGCAGCTTGCAGTTGCCAAGGAAGAGGTAGTTCTGCAGTTCTGAAGTATTTCTTTAAAGAAAACATAAACTATATTTGATACGTTCTTACAATTTCCAGATTATTGATGTTCTGACTTTGCTTTCTTACAGGCAGAGAGGATTAAGAAGAAGAGGAATTCTGTGCTGGGAACACTTCATGTGGCCCACAGCTCATCTCTAGACCAAGTGGACCACAAGATTCTGGAAGCCAAGTGAGTCAGAAAACGACCTGTGCAGATTGTATTTATTTTCTGTCTTAATAAGTCTGTAACGTTTTGTGCTTGTGCATCCAATAGGAATGCATTGTCTGAAGTCACAGCCTGCCTCAGAGAGCGGCTTCATCGCTGGCAGCAGATTGAGCTCCTTTGTGGTTTCCCCATCATCAGGAATCCTGGCCTAGCTCACCTTACTGCTCAGCTCTACTCAGATTCAATACCTCTGGGTCTGCCCCGAGTGCTGCAGTCATCTTGTTCGTGTCACAGCTCTGCTCGTGGATCCATAGAAGACCTTATAGATGAACCTGCTGCTACGATCTTACCACAGATGCCAGGTGAGTAACATGGTTAAAGTTTTTGGTTTAGTCCCCATCATTTTGACCCTGCAAAGTATTTTCTCAGTTTGGAATCTGCTCATAGAGGACATAGTATGTGATTTGGATGATTTGCAAGATTTTTATTCTCATGAAAATCCTTATTGCCTTCCCAAGATTTTGTTCCTCTTATCTTTTACTCATAAGTGGAGTCTGTTACTTCACATAGATCAGCTCAATAAACTTGGAAGTTAAGTATACTCAAAGGAAGCTGAGCTTCCATGCCAAAAGGATAAAATTTTAAATTAGTTACAAGGGTCCAATTCAATTAAAAATTAATGAAAAATATAAGATCAAGCCTAAGACTTCCACATCAAAAGAATGTGGAAGTGATGAAACAGATCTATTGAATGTCCCTAATATTTTATCTTATACCGACAGTGTGTTAGACTGGGTACACACCAAACACGTTCATGAAGTGTGAAACACGGACTTTAATTATTCAGGAAAATCTTGCCCTGACTTTTACATGTTACTTTTACTTCTTAAAACTTTAAAGCTTTAAAGCTTGCTGCACAGTGCAACTTCCCTTGCCACAAAAACATACTCAAGAACAGCTGGAATAATGACTTTCCTCAGTGAAGAGCACCTGACTGCAAACAAAATGTACATTGAGGAAACTTCCAGAGATAGCTCAGCTGCGCTTGCCAGGAATAGACGTTACTTAGAATTGAAGTTCTTCCTAATTGTAACATCTTTCAAAGGGGAGTGGAAATTTATTTCCTTATTTCAAGGGTGTTCCCACAGCCTTCAGCAGAGTATCAGGTTCTTCATTTCAAAGTTTCAAATCTTTCGTAGTCAAATGTGACTTCATTGTAAACAAACACCAGACACTCAGGCCTTTGCTCATTTTGATCGTAAAGGGAAGACCGAGAAAAAAATCAGCCTGATGGCGGGTATAGACTACAGGACCCGCCATAATTGTTAAAAATAATAAAAAAATTTTTAGAACACTTTAGACACTAGCACATTTAACACTACACACATAACACACACGGGGGTCTTCCTACGCCCTCGTTTCCTGGGACGTGCTCGGAGGCAGCGGGGGGATTGGAGGTTTGATACCTGCCAGGAGCCCCGTTTGGGGTGCTGCTGGGCGCCGTTTACCCTGGGGGCGGTCGTCGGTGCCGCATCGAGGGACTGGTGAGACCCCTAAGAAGAGGTGTGTGGAGGGTTGGGTCTGGGCCCTCCTTCCCTTGGCCTGCCTGGGCTGCCCCTGGTGGGGGAAGGGGGGTGGGGTGGCTGGCTGGTGGTTGGCTGTGGACATGTCCTTGTCCCTGGGGTACCTAGCCTTGGTGTTGGGTAGGCGTGGCCCACGGTGGTTTTGCCTGGGGTGGTCGGGTCCGTCGGGTCCCTGTGAGGGGCTCTGCCGGGGGGGTTCCCTTGGATCTGTGGGGCGCCTGCTCTCCGTGCGGCCCGCGCCGCAGCGCCCAGTGCCCGCCGGGCCTGCTCACTGTCGCCCTGGGCTGCTCGGTGCCCCTGCCCTGTCGTGCCGGGGGGCTCCGGTCTGTCCTGGACTCTGTGCTCTGTGGTCCTGCCAGGCCTTTGGGACCTCAGGCTCCCCCCGTCTCCCCATGGTGCTTTGGGGTGCGGCGTGGTCACGGCCCCCTTGCAAGCACACATTTCATCCTTGTTGCATGGTCACACATGCACGTTTACACGTGCATGCTCACAAACGTGCTCATCTCTCCATCCTCTTCCAACTAGATGTTGTTGGTGTTTGTGTGTTGGTACATCTCTCTACAGGGACTGTACTGTTGTACTTTTTCATACTAACATTATCTATTGTCCTATTTTACTTATCTTACTATTTTCCTCATTTATGATGTAGTACTGTAGTAGTTTATTTTGTTTTTTGTGAATACTGATGTGATTTAGGCAGCCTAAACAACTTTTATTTTCACATTTAATTACGGCCTTTTTTTCTTTTTCTCTCTTCCTCTATCTCCCTGTCAGGTTCTGCACTGACATATCGAGACTGAAGAAAATAAGATTATAATAAAAATATTCCAAACATCAAGGGCAGCCATTTATATAACATGTCTCCCTTGGTAGAGCAAATCTGTCCGGCAAGATATGGCACATAGACCGCTGTTCTGTATGTTAGGGGACGCTGGACAGGACAGGGAAAAAATAATAATTTTAGAAATTTCTGCCAATAAAAATACTTCTATTTAGAGCATATTTAAATCTAATAAGCGTGTTTAGTTCAGCACAAGTTTTTGGAAGTTTTTAAGCTTCATACTAAATATCAACTAAATATATGCAATAAAAGTCACCCACTTAGGGTAACTGATCTGTTAGCCTAAATGCTCTGTCTCGCTCTGTGATGGTTTTGTTCTTTGATGGTAATTTAAAAATCCATTTGCAAATATTTCTTTGGAACTCAGTAAAACAAGAGGCTTACTTTTCCCAGACAGGGAAAATGGCAGCAGGTCCCACTCTACAGACTAGTTAGCTTTACCAGCCCAGCTGACTCGCTAAACTGAAAAGCTGCCAACGTTAGCAAGACTTAGTATTTGAGCAGCTGCTGCTGCACATCATCATGCTGATGTTATGTGATTCATTTTGAACTCAACAGTATGACCTCCATTTAAACTCATGTTTCAGAGAAGTTACATCACCATTTCTAAAAAATACATGACTTGCAAAAACTGCAGCCATTTCACTTTTCTAGTGCATGTTTCCCTAAATCTGTACGGGAAATTTGCAGAAATCTTAATTTTTAAGTTTAATAGACAACATCAAATTAAACCTGGGCAAACCAAATAGTATTTAGCTTACTCCCGAAAAGTTGTCCTGCTATATGGACTCCATTGCACATTAAGTTTTATAACAAGTAATAACAATTTTCATTAACTTTTTATGCTTTTATCAGCAGTTTTATGGGTTATCTGTGAGGGACAAGAATAGCCTTAATAACATTGTAAAGATCTGTCCTAAAATCAGTGGAGTCCAGCTAAGGGATCTGAGCTCCCTCAGGAAGAAACGGGTGGTCCAGAAAGCAAGACGTATAGATAGCCTGATCACATCCTGTCTGAGCACTTCTGCTTAATGTCCACTAGGTGGCGGTATCTCACCCTGTTGAGAACAAACAAATGCTAAAATACATCACTATTTCAGTTTATTTATTTATTTATGTATTTATGTATTCATTCATTCATTCTTATATCTTAATGCAATTGTCTTCTTGATGCTTATATTTTTTTTACTGATGACATGAAAATTAATCATGATCTAATCTGTTCCAGTGACTCATCCTAAATGTCAGAATGCTGTTTGTGGTTATTTTATTATTTTTATCTTATTATTTTTTTTAATAGTCTGCAAAACTAAATTGTCTATCAGAGATAAATAAAGTCATTTTAATCTTAAATCTTTAATTTTCTCTTTTGCTGTGAGAATTGTCCTGGTCATTAAATTGTAAATTACTACCTCTGCACCATGTTATGAAGTGAATTTAACCATTATAAAATTTTTCTCATTTCCCTTATTTTAGTTCCACCACTGAAGCGCTCTCCTCGACTACGAGGATCCACCATATGTAGGGCACGTCGTCCTGGTGTCATTGCTCAGCCACCAACTGCCTTGATTTCGCCGGACCCTGACCTACTGATCCCCATCCGAACCACTTACTCTTGCTACGATGAAGGAGAGGAGCGCTTCCTGAAAACTCTTAAAAAACAGTATGTCTCTTTCCCCATTATTTTAGAGAGCACTTTGATTTCATGCACTACTCTTTATTAACGCCTTCTGTTCTCCCTCTTTCCTATTTGTCCTTTATTTTTCATTAACAGAGATTCAATAGAGAAATTCTTTGATGCAGACTATATAACATCCCCTCCTCTCAGCAAAATGTTTCATACTTCCACTGTGGATGCATCCTCTCGAAAGTTCTATCATGATGAAGCCGAGCTGCTTGCAGACAGGTCAAAGCCTTTTGGTGAAGAAGTAGAAGCCCCGGTTCGCAAAGTTTCTGTGGAAGAGCATAAAGCTTCTGTAGACATGGATGTTTCCAGTAAGAAGATGGCAAAAGACAAAACCATGGCTCCCTCTTTGGAAACCTTACCAATGAAGGTCTCTGCAGATGAGTCTATCACAAATACTGTCACAAGGAAGATCTCCCTTGATAGAAGTGAAGTTCCCATGGATGCTCCACCTAGAAAAGTGATCTCAAATGAGTTAGAATTTGAGTTTCCAACCAGGAAAGTAGAAAAAGAAATGGACATTTCCTCAAGGAACATCTACAGAGATAGATCTGATTTACCACTGGATGTGAAAAAGATTCTTTTAGAAGCGTCAACAGATGCACCACGGACGATATCAAGGGACATGATGGGAACTTCATTGGAGAGTGCTAAAAAAATATTAGCTAGAGATGATGCTGAACGTTTGAGTGAATGCAGAAGAATTACAAGAGAGTCAATGGGAATGTCCCACGATACAGGATCTAGGAATCTTTCTCGGAATACAGGAGAGCGTCACCTTGATTCCTCCAAGAGGGTATTAGCAAAGGACAAAATAGCTGAGGTTCCTAGACCACTAATAAGAAAGATGTCTAGAGAAGAACAGGGGTACTGTACAGAGTCTGCCTCTATGAAGAGGGTACACAGAGACACATATGAAGCACTTATGGATATCTCGTCTTCTACAGATAAGCAAGAGTTTGGTTTGGAGCCTTTAACAACTAGAGAAATACTGCGAAATGTACTTGATATGTCTGCTGCTTCTCTCAGGAGGAGAATACCAAAAATGCCAAGAGAGGACAACACAAGTTCAACAGACACTTCCACTGGAAACATCTCCTGGGATAAAGCCGATGTCCCAATAGAAATAGCTAAACAAGTCATTTTAAGCGAAGAGCTGGGAGCATCAGAGTTGCCTCTGCATTCTTTGCCTTGCCGAATTGGACAGCCAGACCTTATGCTTACTTCCCAAGTGCCATGGAAGTCCTCCACAGACCTTTATGCAGTTGGCCCATTGAGCCAGCTCGTGTATGATGGAATACTTGAAAAGTCATACAAATCAATGACTTCAACACCAACCACCCTCTCTGCCTCCACACCTAACTTGCCTCAGAGCAGGCTTCTAGCCGAGGTGGAGTCCCCACTGCCTCCACCAAAGGCTGTTCTCCCATCTCTTACATCACCCTCTGAGAGTGGAGATGACAAGAATAAAGAAAAGGAAAAAAGCAAGAAAACCTTAAAGCTTAAAAATCTGTTTAAAAAGAAAAACGAGTCAACGCCAGAGAAGCCTCAAAGTGGTCTTCAGAAACTCTGAGTATCAGCTTAAAAATATAATATATATAAAACTTATTTATAAGTTTTATTGAGTCAGGAATCGAAGCTTCAGAACCTCTTTAGCCTGATTTTTGCTGCATGACAGCTTTTTGTTCAAGTGATGCTGTGAAAGGCAAAGTAGAATGTTTCCATGTATGAATGGATGTAGAGTTGCCATTACTTTTGCTGCCTCTTGACCAGTAAAAAATCAGCTTGGTTCTTGTCCATACATCATTTCTGCTTGGGAACCACAGAATCAGTAGCCAAATAGCAGAAAAACAGATTTAGACAGTAGCACCAGTTTCACTCTGTAGCCTAGTAAATTGTTTGTTTTCAGTGATTTAGTGCACACTGACTCATTGCTGAGGATGTCTCCAGGATTCCCGCTAAATTCAACTGGTATCTGGTTTTGAGAACTGTTTTTTTTTTTATATATATTTCTTTCATGACTGAGTATTAAACCAGGTCTCTGTTGGTTTTGATATAGTGTTCCTGCAGAGAAGGTATGTGTGATATCTATTGTGCTGCTTTGTTATGCAGTAAACTGACTAGCATCATGGCATTAGCTAATTATAAAGCAGAATGATTTAGATAAGATAATCTTAGTTAAAAAAAAAGAGAGATAAAGAAATTACACTCAATTTGAATACATATACCAAGGCAGTTGTGAGTTTTATGGCTTTCAGATAGCTCATTTTATATTCAAAGCTTGTTTTACAATGTTTAAAAGTCTTACAGACACATAGTTAACACCATATTGTTTAAAAAGTAAAGACTGTGAAGCTTTGCATATGGCTAAAAGATTAAGTGATGTGTTAAAGGATGGTGGCTTTCTGTATAACAGAGACAGTGCTCGAATTCACTTTAAACCTCAAGTTAATGTATTTAGCAGCGTGCTCATTGATTGTGCTCAGAAGTCAATCTGATCCTGGTCTAGGTTTAATGAAAATTATTATGCAACTGTACAGTGTCCCACTAGCATTTTGTTGATCTAAACATTCTACTAAAATGAGAAATATTGACATCAGTGCTTTTCTCACAAGGTTAAACTGAGAAAACATGTATTTCTAATAATACGTCTACCTGCATCATTAGCGCCATTAGCACAGCCACACAGTCCTGATTAAGCAGGTTTGGCAAAGGTATTTTTCCTTTAAAAAAATTATCATTATTGATTTATTTATTTACAGTTTATTTGGTTGGACTATTTATTTTACTGTAACTCAGGATTTATTTGGGGCTGAAATAAAGAAATAAGTTTCCTTGAATGTGTTGGACACCAGAGTAGGTCAAGTGTAAATGTTTAATTGTAATTTATGGTCTTAGAAAAAGAGCAACTAATGAATTTGTTATATAAAGTGTGATTTAATTGGTTGTTATTTGCTGATTTGGTTGCAACTACCGGGTATAGAGGTGAAACAGGCAATAGAATCAGAAAACGTAAAATATTCTGTAATTAAAAGGTAAACAGAGTCTTGTCTGACATAGTTTGTGGTATTTTGAGATTTTTTAAATTATCTTTGCAACTTCATGTTTTATTCTGTAGTTGTTTGTTAATTTGTTTTTTGTCTTATTTCCAGTTTAGATCATCATCATTTCCCTGTTGTTATCCCTCAGCTTCCCTGTCCTGGTTTCCCTTGTGTTCCTTGCCTTAATTAGCCCATTTTTGAGTGTTGGCTTCTTGTCTTTTGTTATGTATTTATCCTGCCTATGCAGCAGCATTAGTTGTGTTTTTTAATAAACCATCTTTGCCTACATCCACTTGCTACTGCTTGCATTTGGCTTCTTCCTTAATGACATTCTGACTGCATCGTGCTCATCCTATCATTTGTAAAAGAAATACATGTTTACAATTGGAGCAACATTTAATCATCACCAAATTTACACACAAAAGTCTGTATAGTGGTCCTAGGTAGAATTCATGCGTGAAAATAAATGTGTACAGACTTTAATACAAGGTGAAGATTTTTTGTGGAGTTTGCTTTTATCGACATACTGGAACTGTCAATGATAAACGTTTAACAAAGAAATATCAGTTTTGTGTCATAATATTATAATTTTATTTTAATTGATAAACCCATATTGACTGCAAATTGTGTTTTAATGTTATTCTAGACCAGTGGTTCTCAACATATTTTCCTTGGGGACCCCTTCATGCAAATACTAAAAAGCTATGGACCTCCTGCCCCACTTCGGACTGAAACCATGCTTGGTTTTATGCTTTCAGAAGTGAGATTATCACTATAAATAATGTATTCTGGCTGAGTCTTGTCCTTAGAAAAAGCCAAAGTTGAATGAACAACAAACAGCCTTGCTTATTTTTGTTAAAATAGGGAAAATTTGTGGATATTAATTACAATGGCTCTGATGTTCAAAACCTCAGGACCCCTGTGCTCTTTGGGGGACTACCTCAGGGGGTCCCGGATCCCAGGTTGGGAACCACTGTTCTAGACCATAGACAGAACCATTGAGTACAAATAAAATTTGCAACAGAAAAAGTTTGATTTTCTTTTCAAGTTTTCCATTTCCATCAATCAATCAATCAATCCATCCATCCATCCATCCATCCATTCCAGCAAATAACAGGTTAGAGGCAGGGTACAGCCTGCACAGGTTGCCAGTCCATTCCAGGACCGACACAGAGACAAGCACTCACACTCACTCCTAGGGAGAATTTAGAATGACCAATTAACCTAACATGCAATTCTGGATGGTGGGATGTTTATATATAATAAATATAATTTAGTTAAATTATCAATTTAATAGGCCACTTAATTAAATAGCACAGAAACATAGAATATGAATAGAACAGAATCAATTTTATTGCCATTGTTAGTGAAAGTTTCACACAATAGGAATTTTTCTAGGTGCAATGGTGTGACATGAAACATGTACTAGTAAGAAGAATGAAATAAATGATAATGAAGACTTTAAAATAAGGCTTTAAGGGCACGCAATAAAACAATCTAACTAAAATAGAAAATACAAATACTCTTCCTATATAAAGCTCCGTATACAGTGAGGAAAATAAATATGTAAACACCCTGCTATTTTGCAAATTCTCCCACTTAGAAACATGAAGTGGTCTGAATTTTTCATTGTAGGTGTATGTCCACTGTGAAAGACATAATCAGAAAAAAATAGAGAAAAAAAATCCTGAAATCACAATGTATGATTTTGTATAGATTTATTTGTATGATACAGCTGCAAATACGTATTTAAACACCTGTCTATCAGCTAGAATTCTGCCTCACAAAGACCTGTTAGTCCGCCTTTAAAAAGTCCACCTCCACTCCACTTATCCTAAATTAAAAGCACCTGTTTGAGGTTGATAGCTGCAAAAAGACACCTGTCCACCCCATTCAATCAGTAAGACTCCAACTACTAACACTGCCAAGACCAAAGAGATGTCCAAAGACACCAGAGACAAAATTGTAGACCTCCACAAGGATGGTAAGGACTACGGGGCAATTGCCAAGCAGCTTGGAGAAAAAAGATCCACTGTTGGAGTAATTCTCAGAAAATGGAAGAAGCTAAACATGACTGTCAATCTCCCTCGGACTGGGGCTCCATGCAAGATCTCACCTTGTGGG
>JBAMHW010000004.1:9616536-9637796 GCA_037177495.1 Rhadinocentrus ornatus
ATATGTGCATGTATTAGGTGGGACACATTGAGAGACGTACCGGTGTGTATGTACGGTGTTGGGACATGCGCGGTGTGTGTCATTAAAAAAGCTTACGGTTAAGAGAGCTACACGTGTCTCCCGTCTGAGTGTTTGTATAAGGCAGCCGTGAAGAAGAGTACATTCACGGTCTTATTTCTTGTGTTTGGGTTTTGTCTATTTTGGTTGCTATATTTTAATCTTGGTTTATTAGTTGTAGTGTTTGGTTTCTGTTATGCTTATGCTTTAGGTTTTTGGTTTAGTCCTGTTTCCCTCAAGTGCTTTGAATTTTCTGTTCCTGGTTTGTTAATTCACCTGGTCTGATTTCTCATTCATTTCACCTGCTTCTAATTACTCCCTCTGTGTGTATATGTCCCATGGTTTTCAGTTGTCTTTGTCAGGTCCTTTTGGTGTATTCCCTGGTGTGTGTGGTTCTATGTCCTGCGTTCTGACCGAATAAACTTTGGCCAACTGCACGGTTCTGTCTCTGGTCTTGACTGCCTGCATCTGGGTCGTCACCTTTACCCCCACTCGTGACATCAAGACTAAACAAAGCAATGGAAACTACCTCCAGAATAGTAAAATTGGTCATATACATGTAATAGTTTTCAAATAAAGACTAAAAACAATCTTTACAATTATCACACTTACTGGACTACAAAATAATTTTATGCCTAAATAGCCATTGGTTATGCATGATAAAAATGTGTATGACTAGGTTTCTGCTTTTTTAAAAGTCTTAGATCAATGCAAAAGATCTCCTTTGCAAATTGTTATTATGTCTAAGTTTGTAAATGTGACACTGTCACAAAGTAATACTGTCCAACTATGTTCAAAATCCTTAGTTAGACAAAAAAAAACAAAGCAAGTTCTCAAACACACTAAGCTTAATTAATGTTTGCATACTGAACAATGGTTAAATGTTTGTTTGACATGCCAAGAGAATGCTGTCTTTAAGGAGTGCAATATGAAGAAATATTCATTCAAGCATGATAAAATTCTACAAAGCTTTTGTCACAGTACAAAGAAGAAAAAGCTTAGCTTTCAGTTCATGGCAGACTCGTGCTTTAGTGGCTTCTGAGCTCTTCCTCACTGTTCAGAACAGTTTCCTCTCACTTAAAAGTAAAAATCTGGCTCCTCGAAACTCCCAAAAAAGATGGTTAATTTTATCTAAAGATTTTTGAATCAGCACTTTTTGAAATGAGTGAGAGACATTCCTGAATTGTAAAAATAAACTATTATCTTTTCACATATGCTCTGAACCACTTAGACTTTTCTATAATACTTTGTGTTGGGCAGACCAGTCAGTGCTGTAGTGCTGCAAACTACCCTAGATAAGTACAAACTTTTAAAAAGGTTTTTGCGGGCTTATATCAGTCAAAATGTATTTGTAAATTTATTTTGTCCCAGAAAAAATATGAATACAATAACTTTTATTTGACTAAGTTAAACATAATGAGCTGTGTGTGACTTAAGTCACTCTAATTTCCAACAAAGAATGAGACTGGGATAGAACAAGACTCCTTTGTCCACTGTACAACTCAATATAGATCGTGAATCTGTTTCCAAAGAGGCATATAGTGGCACCAGCAGAAATGGAGCTGATCACAATTCACTATCCAGCAAGCACTACTAAATCCCACCCATCACCCCTTTACCTGCAGTCCCTTAGAAGAAATAGCCAGGACAGGTCTCAAAAGACAACAGTTAAGCAGTGGTTAGTACAGTACGTGTGTCATCTGGCCTGTGTTTCACTTTAATCTGATCTGATTGCTAGTGATCTTAGCTTTTGGGGCCTTTGTGAGTGAAAAAAAAAGGCCAAACAAAAACCATTTTGATGTCATCATGTTTTAAATCTTTTTCTTCTGCTCTGCTAATTGGTAAGAGCCACAAGTCCCGTTGATGCAGCACTATTAGGCCCAAAGAGACTCTAGAGTGTTTATATGTGTGTGTGTGTGTGCCTGTGATTAACGGCTGGGAGCTGTTTAAGTATGCGGGAGTGGATATCTATGGGTGGATGTGGTCCCTTTGAGAATGATGATGACTTTGTAAAATGAAATGTATGCATAATTACTTCCTGCAGGTGGACAAGCGTTGTCATGTCAGTGGTTCTTGGCTGTTACCTATTCAATTCAGTTCATCTTTATTTGTGTAGTGCCACTTCACAACAATAGCATCTTTACAGATAAATCAATTTGACGCAATTCATAAAAAATAATAGCCTATCTGTCATATCCTTGAGTAGAATTTTCTTTTATGTCTGTGTGTATAAATGAACAAGTTACTGTATACCAGTATAAGTTAATCTTATACTGGTTGGTTACAGCCTAAGACTTTCTGTGTCTGGCCCCTGGTCAACTTTATTTCATTTACAACTCTTGACAGGCTGTTTGAGGTGAACAAGGTCAAACCTCTCAAGTGTGTCTAGACAACAATTCATACTTTAAACAGTCCCCTCTGTGAAATCTGCATCGTCTGCCTGGCAGCCATCTTGCGCCCTGAGCTGCCAGTGTCTCTCTGACAGGTTCAATGGCTGCCTAGCTGTGGGTCATGCCTGAACACATGGGGCTGTATCTTGTCAGGAACCTGATGGCTCTACACTGGGGCTGCTTATCTCACAGACAGCCTCACTGACAATATAGTAGCAGGTAGAAGGGATGAAATAAAAGGGAGGGGAATTGCAGAAGAGAGTCAAGAGGCCTTGAAGGTTGTCATTAAGGGAAAGGGGAGGGAGGATATAAGCATGTGAAGATGAAGGAAGGGGGGTATTCAGGTTTTAAAAAAGATAGTAAAGCTGAGGGGAGAGATGAAGCAGAGGGAGAAAAGGGTTGACGGAGGGAGGGATGTAAAAAAAAATTGGATAAGGTGAAGTGGACAGGAGGAAGGAAAGATGTGAGAAGCAATAAAATGGGAAAAAGTAAAGGCAAGAACATGATAGCACTTTAGAAATAAGGCCAGCAAAAGAGGCAAAAGATTGAGGAAAGAGGAGAATGACACTGTTTCTTTGAGCCAAACCAGAAAAGGGCAACATGAAAGCAATGGAGAAATGCTGAGGACTCATGAACAAATAGAAAATAGTACCCTACGATGAGAGATCTTAACAGGAGACAGAGAATGAGGAAGATAACAGAATAGAGAAAAGACATGCTGATAAACCTCCTTTGGGTACTCTTGATTGAAAGGACTGGTGGAAAAGGAGGGGGATGGGAGGCTGCTGAAAAAGCTAAATAGACATAGAAACAGGTTAGCCACTTATGCATTCAGGTATCAGAGATACAAGACCGATAGAGAAGGGAGATACAGGTAGGTCAGAGGCAGCTGTTGCCTCTGAGGTGGATGTTCATTTCAATTTTGTCCTTTCCATTTAGATAAATCTTGCTACTTTTATCAGCGCTATATCGCCAGCTTCACATTTGACAAATACAGACAGCGAGTGTACAAAGATATATCAACACTTCATAAAAACTGAATGGTACAACCATTAAAGCAGGAGTAAAAACTTTGAGGCTGGTGTGTAGGGTACGGCTTTGTGTATCCACAGCAGACTAGCACAACTGCATAGATATCACAGGTGACCTTTTAAAGCTGCACAGTGTGACTTTAATATCTCTCCTCCCTGTCTTCTACCTTCCACTCTCCCCTCCTCGTCTTTCCCCTCTCATCTATAATAGAGGCAATTACCTCTCATCTCATCTCATCTTATCTACATCCTCCTCTCATTCGGCCTCTTTTTCTTCTCTCTTTTTTTAAATTTCTTAGGGGTCTCCTGTTCTTCAGCCACACCCTTTAACTGTCAAAATGATCTTTTGTCTAAAAAAATGAAGTCTGTTTAAAAAGCTGGCAGGGAGGTTCTGATGGTGATTTGGCAGCGTGTCATTGCAAAAAATGGCGTTTGGAGTTTCCAGCTTCATTGGACTACATTATAAAGTGTTTGATCTATACTCCCCCTTCTTTTTCTTTTTCTCCCCCATCACAGAGATCTCTGACAGGCGTAAAAATGAGACGGGAAGACTTTAAGAGACTTTTCAGTCTTTTTTAAAAGGAAACTAGGGGTTGTGGGTGGGCTGACGGGGAAGGACAAAATCTCATATATTCCAAGAGTTTTCATGACAGGGTGGTAGTTTTAATATTTTAACTCCTTGAGTAATGTATTATAGTTCTGGGCTGCGTAAGAGCTTCCACACAGCTTCCCTAGAAAATGATATCCCTATCCAAGGCAGTGAATACATTTAGAACAGAAACCTATTCCTGTGGTGAAGTGGGTTTGAGTGTGTTCTGTGGGATATCTGATCGTAGTGCTTTCATGCAGTAAAAGAGAAAATAATACCTGGCCCAAAGCAGTCAAGTCTTACTAGAAAATGTGTAAAATATATATTTAAGTCCATTTATCCAGAACATACAGATGTAGTATCACAATCCAAGGTTGTAATTGTTTCTCTCTAGCCTGCTGAGTCGGTACAGTGTGACATGATAGAAATTGTGACACAAGAATATAAAATGTGTAAGCTGTAACTGTGTAGATACTGTGTCATAACTGTCAAACAATATATTTTTAATTTAGACCTTACCCTAAATTTGTGTGTTAGTTGAGTGCAGTGAATAAGCAAGGAATTAAGAGTAAGAGGGAAGTAGATCTTAACAATGAATGTTGAAAACATGCAGTATCAGTCAAAACCATGGATCTTTTTTTACAAAATGTCACAAAGGTCTATGGATCCATAACTCTCCCTTACCAAAACAAACAACAAGGTCATTTGTTCAGTGCAGCCTCTAGACACCAGAAGGAAAATATGACTCAGGAGTGTTTCTACACCTGTGCAGGGGGGTAAAACATGACTGTTCAGCAGAATTTTAACTGCAACCAAAATTCCTTGTTGGACTTAGTGGCTAAATGGTGGTGCAGCACTTAGCACACAGTCTCCAGACAGCAGTGAAGAAAGTTCCCGGTTCAATTCTGTGTGGAGTTTTCACGTCTTCCCCATGCATTCCCCCAGGTACTCCCAGCCCAAAATTCATGTTAATTCATTAGTCTAAAACATCCCTAGAAGTGAGTGTGAGCATTTACATTATGTTACATTGCAGTCATTTAGCAGGTATGATTGCTAGTTTTGTTTATCTCTGTTGGTCCTAATGAACTAGAGACCTTGCTCAATGGCAGCTGGTAGATATCATTACCTCAGGGATTTTATTTATTCATTTATTTTTTATTCATATGCAGCTGCTCTAACAACCACATGTTTACTGGTCGTTTCAGCCCGCTTGAGCAAAATGCCTTTAAGACATTGCCTGACATTTCCATTTTTTTGTCATTGAGAATTAGGTCAGCAAGTTAAAGAATAACTGTACAAAAGTTTGATTTAGAGGAATATAAAGGAAGACGAGACATCAGATGTGTTAAGCTATCATGCTGTAATGAATGCTTGCCATCCATCTCTGCACCTCTATTAAAAACTCCTTCACAAAAACCACAATTACATTACATTCATACACTCCCTTTCTGTCCTGGCACCTCTAATTGCTGCGTAGGCAACCACCTTTGACATCTTCAATCAAAGAACTTTCACACATGCAGGCGCATGCTGCTCACAGATACACCCAAATCCCCATTTAACATATGCAAACATGCACGTGTACAAAATTTTAACTCTAAAGAATTAGATTATTTTTATATCAATCAAAATCCGTCCTCTGCAAGGTTGTGAAACAGTGAGCCGAGACAGCGGTGGTGAGAAAGCAGCCAACTGAAGTGTGTTTGTGGAGATGTGAGCGTTAGCTCAAACTAATGAAGTTAGGAAAAAGATTTGAGGAAGTGTGGCCTAGCAAACTTAATAAACATCACATGCACTTTTAATTAGCTACATTCTCCTGTGACGACAAGGTACTAACAAGACCAGCGACACTCAATCATGCCTGAGAAAGGGTGTTGAACATTTGCGCATGCGTCTCAGTATGTGTTTGTGGGGGTGCATGAATAAGCAGAGGTGTATACGTGAGTGTGTGGGGGTGTGTGCGAATCTGCCCCTGCGTGGATACACAGCACCTCCCTCTCTTCAAGCTCAGTGCCAGTGTGTCAAGAATTAGTGGAGATTCATAATTGCATGAAAACTAATTTCATCTCTGAAAACCCCATTTAATGGCAGCAATTTTATTGCCTTATCCTCTGTGGCTATAAATTATGTGAATTACTGTTCTTTTTTGCTTATAAGTAGATGAAAAAATTAAGCCTCTCAGTGGATAATAGATACAGTTTGAATAATGGCATCTTGTATTACATTGAATGTTATCTCTAATACAAAAATAGACCTGCAAAGCAACTTTCAGCAACAGTTTAAATTTCAAAGAAGGACCTAATTCAGATCTGTGAAACTGATCTAATTTCATTGCTCATCAGAAAATTAAACAAATTTTCTTCCCGTATAGAAGGACATGGCTGCCTTTGGACAATTTCTCCTCTTATAGTTCATACAAAATAACTATACATAAAAAGAAACACATTAAATCTTTAGATTGATTAAGGGACACTCTACATACTTAAATCAGATATGTTGCAGGCATTACAGAAGACAAATGAAAATGTCAAAGCCCATTACATTTTCAATGGATTTCATGAATTATGTTAATTTTAATGATGGAAATGTTACAGTTTATAAGTCAGTGTAAAACAGAGACTCCAGAAAACTTGCCATGAGCCTGCAGGAATATTGATGTGTGACTCTTTTAGACCATTTAAACACAGAGACAGATTTAGTTAATCATTTGGATATTTCGTCCATATGGAACCATGTTGGACACAATTTTTTTAAACCGGGTACCATAATTAACAAATCTAAAATTCTAATTGTTTCGCTTCTGTGTTTATAACCCATATGCATGTTTCCTTAACTGATAACAACAAAGCGCCATCTCCTTCTTAACCAGCAGTTGCAAAGCCTGCCAATGACCACAACGATAGTGGATTAAAGTGTCGTATTAATCAATAAATTTTTTTTTACGGGTTTCTTGCAGGTTTTCAAACCAAGCCAGGTTTATTTGTACAACACATTTTAAAGTGTTTTTCATAAAACATTAAAAGCAGAACATTAATAGCAAATTTGGAAAAAAAGGAATTTAATAAACAGAAAAACCTAATCTAAAATAAGCTAAGATGCAAGAGGTCAAAGTTAACAATTGTAAATGGCAGCAAATAGAAAAGTTTTTAACCTTGATTTAAAACAGCCAAGTTTCTGCAGACCAGCAATTTTCTGGGAGTTTGTTCGACATGCGAGGAGCATGAAAACTAAACGCTGCCTCCTCATGTTAAGTTCTGACTCTGGTAAGAAAAAGTAGATTTAATGCTGATGGCCTGAGGAATCTGGTTGGTTCATAACAAACAGGAAGATCTTGAACGATTTAGATTCTAAACCATTCAGTGATTTGTTGGCATAATGTGGACTAAAAAAATAAAAGGCCTAGAGAGTAGACAACGACTACAGTTGCAATGCTGAATATGAATTTATTGTAAAAAGTGGGCAGGTACAGCATAGCAGAGGGAGGAGGTGGAACATTTTACACAAGGTTTATGTTACTTACTGTCCAGGAGAAGAAGAGCTAGCTCCGAGACAAATTGTAGCCTCTTTAGCTCTTGCAGTACTCTCTACTTTAGAAATACAGGGCTAATGTTAACCCGGGTGATGTCTATTTCTTTATCCAGCAACTTTTTCGCCAACGGCCATACCCTTTTTTTAAAGGTAATGTTGGATCTTTGTTGTGTGCAGGTGAACGTTTCATTCCGCTCTCCACCATTTGGCTTAGAAAATATGAGCTGCCATTGCTCGCTTGCTGTAGCCTTTTATAGGTTGGGAAGACCAGGGGCTCAGAGAAGAGAGAAGAGATGGCGATTCACATGAAGGTACATAACATTTGACCAACTGGTAAACACGGGGCTGGAAATCAACTCAGAGAAACGGTTAAGGGTCCTTTAAATATCCGAATGACTGAAAACAATTTGCCCGAATGGCAGATGAAGGCAGGTAGAGGCAGATGGAAAGTAAAAAAACTCCAGGAAGGTAGCTCCATGGTAGCAGTCCCCTGGTAGCGCAGTAGCAATGACGATCTAGCAGGAAAGTGCTGCAGCCTGCAGTCAGATAAAGCTGACTGCTTTTTGCCAGATGCAGGGCAGATGTAAACAAGATGGCTAAACCAGCTGAGGCACTATCCAACTGCAGGACAGCCCACCCAGCACTCCACCTGCAGCTGAAAGCAAACAAAGTTCATAAAGATCTCCAGCCCAGCTCACTGCCCCATGACATTTGTAAACAACAGGATTTTGAAATCAATACTTTGACAGACAGGAAGCCAGTGTAAAGATCTGAGGACTGGAGTTATATGATCCACTTTCCTGGCCTTAGTGATGACTTGAGCAGCAGCATTCTGGACTAAATGCAGCTTGGTGGACTTTTTAGGAAGACAACTAAGAGTAGCATTACATAAGTCTAATATACTTGTAAATAAATGTATGGACACGTTTTTCTAAATCCTGTTGATTCAGCAGTCCTTTAATCCTCTATATGTTTTTAAGTTAAACTGGACTGATTGTAGAACTATCTTAAATTCTGAAATTTAGGTCTGAGTCCATGGCTACTCCTGGATTTCTGCCATGGTTGTTAACTGAGATGTTTAAAGCTGAGTACTGACATTTAATCTTTCTTCCTGAGTTCCAAAAGCTATTATTAAACTATTATTAAAAATATTCAAATTTTGTCTTTATTTACTGATTGTAAAGTGTGAACATTAATTCTTTAACTTGATCAATGCGTTTGATCACTGTATGAGTTAGAATATAATTTCTTGGTGAGAAGGTTAAGTAAATTTGTTTGTCATAAGCATAATTATGATAATATATATTTTTTTTTCATAATTGTAACAAGTGGGAGCATGTAGATGTTGAGCATCAAAGAGCAGAGGAATCTCAACACTTACGAGATAGATGGGTAAAAGAGTATAAGATAGCACTAAGTGATGAGGACTGGTTGAATATATGTGACGTTTAGCAAACCACCACCAGCTCCAGGATGTGGAAGCAACTTTGCTGGAAGGAATTTTGCTGGAAAAATATAAATATAGTAACTCATCTCACCACCTTGAGGGTTAGGTTCTGGATATATAAACAGTGTTTTTCCTTTCTTGGAAAATGTGTGGATTACATTGGAAAATATACTAGGTTATAAATTGCCAATGTAAAGTACTATATCTATGCAACCTGTCAAGTAAAAATGTTCAATATGAAGACAGATATCTAGTCAAAATACTGCTAGTTGCAGCCAAGAAAGGAATCACAAAGAATTGGTGTAGAGAAGACCCTCCTGTTTTGAGGAACTGGATGAACATAATGGACGAGATTATTAACATTGAAAGACTCACATTTAAACTCTGACTAAAATAAACTGAGTTCAACAGCAAATGTGAGAAATAGACAACATACCTGCCACACGACAGCTGGAGATTGAACAAAATCAAACACATTGCATTTGTTTTTTTTTATTTCCCCTCTTTTTTATAATCAATAAAAAATTAAAAAAGAAAAATATGACTCAAACCAGTTAATTGCAGCACCAAAAAAGTGCTGCCTAGTTTCTCAGCCGGTCTAGTCAGATGTTATGATTGACCATGTCAGATGCAGTACTGGGATCCAGTAGTACCCGGAGTGAAATGTTGCTATCTGTGTTCAAGCAGATTTGTTGTGTGGACAAGTGTGTGTGGACCTACACATTCCTATAATGGAAGATGCTCCTTCTCCATGTGCATGTAGCCTGAATCTGTCTCACAATAATGCCGTAGATCTGATCTCTACCTCCAATACTGTGACTAATTTGTCATTTGTAAATAAATATTTAATCATTTGTGTGTTTTCTTTGTCTTTTGCCAATTTTCTCCTCTGCTTACTGCTGTAGTTGTCTGCTACTGTTTCTTTAAACCACTGGCTTTGAATAACCTGTTCCTGCAACGCTTTGAGTTCTTTGGCACTTTGAGTAAATCATTGTTTATTTTTCTCCTTTACCTGCTTGCCTCCTACACATGAATTTGCGTTTGGGTTCTCCTCTACAAACAACTGTGACAAAATGCTTCGTGACTAATTATGTAAGTCTGTATTTACTTATAATGTATACTTATATTTAGTTATAATGAAATATTTTAACTTCTGTATTTACTGCATACAAAGTAAACCCAAAAAATTCATTCTCTGTTACAAACAATAAAGTGTTTCCAAAATTCCCCAGCAATTTTTGTTTTCTGCAAAGGGGATAAAGCTCTCAAGTCTTTGCCTTTCAGAATTGTTTTGTTCGAATGACATGTTGTTGGCAAAGATGCTGAGCCACATTTGATTTGTTCCTAGTTAATGTCTTGCCTACAAGCTGACTGACACACAGCTGCCTGTGTGTGTATGTGTTTGTGTGTATGTTAAAGAGAGAGAGAGAATGAAAAAGAACGAGGGGGGATAATCTACTGAGAAAATCAAAGCTAAAACAAAACAAAGCATCTTCAGGCAGCCAAGTTATGTTGAATGAATAATATTATTTTTATATTATGCATCATATAAGTAGATTTTCAAAGCTAAGCTATGACATCAAAATTCCTACAGGAATACATAAGGTTCAGTAGAAAGGATAATTATTCCATGATTTAAACATTAACATTTTAGATAACACCCTCAGCTTGCGTTCTGCAACAAGATGATGGTGACCATCAGTGCACAAATTAAAGCTCAGTACTAATAAGTGAGGTCAAGTGGAGCAGCAGCAAACTCTACATCAATTTAGCAATATGATCAACTGGCGGCGTTAATAGATGGTAAATTTCTCTACATTTACTGAGCCAATAGAAACTAATAACATGGGATGATATGTGTAGATATGCCCGTTACAGGAAAAGGATTACCATCTTTTTCAGAGCTGGTCATGGTCCACCGCAGGTGATTGTGCAGAACTAGTAAACCACCAAGCAGTATACCAAAACTCAATTTAATCTGTATTAGTTTTCAGCCACCAGACTCACTCAAAACTAAGAGGTTAATAACGCCTACCTTCTAAAACCTGAATAAAGTGTTATCTGTTCTGAAGGAAAGCCTCGCGGACTTTGATCTGCTGGTACTTCTCTTACTCATTTAGACATGTCGACAAGCGGTGTTAGAGTTAATGATGAAAGACAAATCTTGACAGAAAATAGCATTTACTGTGCAACGACAGTAATGACTGTCTTTTCTCAGGGTATTTATATAACACTATATTATGAGCTTGTTTATAAATTTCTGTCGCAAAAGATGTGCTGTCAAATTACCTTTGATCTGTTATCTGCTATCAAAACACTAGATCTCACTGCAAAGAACACAAACATATTTGCACCTTAACACACACCCAGGTCTTTGAATTTGTCAAGACATCCACTCGCTCTGAAAGACAATTGTCATGGGAAAATGCCGTATCAGAGTAAAGTAGAAAACGAGAAAAGAGAGACAGATAAAAGTGCTCTCTGAAAAACAAAACCTTTAATTTTTATTTTAAAAGAATTTTTTGTCGGGGTATGTTAGTGTGTTTGTTTTCAGCATATTATATACTGTATCAGGGTATTAATGTTTAAGTCTCTGTAATAAATCCACGTATGAAGCATCCTTTTCCCAGCAGACTCTGATTTCTGGGTGTTCATTCATGCTTAAAGTGTCAGCGGTCTTATTATCTCACGCTGCACATTTGGCCTTAAATATAGTTATACTGTTTTCTATCCAGCCAGTTTTAAACTATATATTTTAAACCGTTTTAACCTTTGATGGCATTTTTTGTAAATTGAATTAAATTAATCTACCTTCGCTGTGATTGGTAATGTCTTTGACACCTCTTCGCATAGTATTTCTGAGAGATTAATAATAAGAAAACTCAAAAGGCATTGCTATCATTAAAGTTGAAGGATGAAACACTTGTAATAAGATAAAATAAGAATTTTCTGTTTAAAAAATAAAAAGTTCACAAAAACTTCTGCTGTATCTGTAATTTTCTTTTAAGCAACCAGCTGAGCTTGTGAGAGGCTCATAGGAATGCAGTCTCACAAAATTAAGAGAGGTTTTCTCTTCTTTCTTTTAGTGTGATTTTCACAGCTTCAGAAAATTTTGGTTCCCAAAAGTTCACACCATTTGGAATTGCACTAAATCCACTGCAGCCCAATAGACTTACTGTGTCAGTGTCTGGAGCAAATAAACACCTGGATGAGGGAGAATTTTCCACAATTAAATGAAGACAAAACTGAGATTATTCTGTTTGGTAGCAAAGAAAAAAGGGTCAGCATTGGTAAACACCTGGACTCTTAAATTCACCAACCAAGTTCGTAACCTTGGAGTGTTGATAGACTCAGATCTGACTTTCAGCAGCCACATCAAAGCTGTCACTAAGAAGCTTTATACCAGCTCAGAAACATCAACAGAATTAAAGGTTTAGTCTCCCAGAAAGATGAGGAAAAACTCATCCATGCATTCATCTCCAGTAGACTGGATTTCTGTATTTCTTATTATCTGTAATGTTTTTATTTAATGTAAAGCACTTTGAATTGTCCTGTACATGAAATGTGCTATACAACTTGCCTTGCCTACGGTATAATCTCCCAAAAAGACACAGCTTCCTGATCTTCCTAAAATGCCTTGTTTGAGACCAGCCTTATCTTCTGTTACAAAGCTGCATCATTACATAAAAAAGTAAGAGAGGAGTCACCTGCGGTATAACTCTGGAAGGGTGGTTTTTAAATGGTTGGAGCATTTTAAGCTGCAGCAATGTACAGTATGGAAACATGTATCGTATGTAGACTCCTGAATAAAAATAAGAGCACATTTGTCTTCATATGCAAACTTCCTGTCCACATGGTACTTTTAAGCAATGAATTAAACTGACAAATATATAGAATATAATGAGATTTACTGATGCACACAAGTTTTAATCAGTTTGGAGCGGCCATGTTGATTTGTTTGTACACAATTCAGTCAGAAAGATCACAGTTAAAATGCTGAAAAAATTTTTACTTTCTCATATTGGAGTTTGACATTCATGCACCAATTCCATCACTCCCTGTAAAAATGTCTTCCCAACGGGATCCTGGAGTGATGAGTGAATTTCTGCCCTGGAGCCTATAGGTGGATGCTGTGGTAGAGAGGCTGTGAAGGAAAACACACACACAAAAAAAAAAACGCATCAGCAGGCGCAAAGGGCAAAATTGGAAATTTACAGCTTAAACAGATGAGATGTCCAGATCTGACATTTAATGAGATCAGATGTAAAGCAGCAGTGCAGCTTAATATTACTGCCTCACCCAGCTCGCTGGTGTCATTTAATGACATTGGATCAATGCTCATGAATAAATACGCTATATAAAATACATTTAGTGTACAGTGGGTGTCTGGCTTTGTAAATAAATCCAAAATGAATGCAAAAAGCTGCAGCTAAACATTGTGGTAAATAAAAACCGGAAAAATTAAGAAATATGAACAAAGAATAAAAAAAAAAAACTTTTTGATGGCAACATTGGAAGTACCCCTAGTGTAATTTCTTTTAGCTTGTAAGCATACTCAAATTAGCATTTAGCTATAATAATTTAGATAACATGTAAAATGCTTTTTCAGTCATTTGACACATGAAATGACTCAAAATTATTTACTACTGAGCTCCTCAGTCCTAATAATTTTACATGAGAATAATGTCATGCTAGCACTTGTCATTCTCAAGTTCACGGACAGCAATATTTGCCAGAAAACAAATGTTCAGTCAATACCAGCAATTACGCAGAATTGTACTGGAGCAAGCAGTAAGTTGTAAAGGTGCATCGTGTAACAAAAATTTTAATTTAGAATTAAAAACTGTTTCAACAGGTTTGTAATCACTTTGTTGAAAAATATTATTATAATTTCATTATATTAGAAGGCACCATTTATATTAACTTGCTGTACATACATGGAAGCTGCTGTATTTGTATCTCTGAATGGACAAAAAGTCTGTTTGACATGAGAACCCTCTGATCTTTGAAACTGCAATACTGGCTTTGTTTGATAGGTGCTAGAGCACTGTTTGGGATAAGTAATGCTAAAGGCTCATAGAAGACAGTACACATGTACAGTCATTGCTGCACCCGAGGCCACTGGATCCACTCGCAGATGAAAACATCTTTATGTATGTAAGAATTTTGGCCACTGGCGGCCAGCATCCATTCACAACTGTGCCGTGTCTTTGAAGTCATTTCCATGCGTATCTTTACCACTAAACCTTTAATATGTGTTGCTTTGGCCAGACTGTTGGCCAGCAGTAAAGCTGTCGGCATCTTTCCCTTTCATGCAAACATGACCACTTCTTTTCCAGCTGGACGCACACTCAAACTGCTTTAAAAGTGAAATGCTCACGTGAACAGAAAACAAGCATTTGAGCAAAGGGCTCCAAATGTAACAAATCAAATGTGAGAAAAAATGTGAATACTAGAAGTCAATCTGAATATAGCTGGTACCGTCACTGTCTGGGATGTGAACAAGCCAGATGTGCTTTTATTCAACTTTATTGTGGGCCCTTCCATGTTTTTCTGTTTTGTTTGCTGCATGATGACCTGCAGTGTCAAAACAACATTTTGTACCACAACTGATGCACATTTACAAAAAAACAACAACATATGTACAAACACTCTTGACTACACAAACACAAATGTCTGACTTCAGACAATTTTTACTGAGGGGAAATGAGACGCTATTTCTGCTCACGCAGACAACAATGTTCTTTTTAAGTCCATTGCAAAGACTATCTCAGCAATCACCTTGAGATGGAGCCTGCAGATAAGCCTGATTAGATGGGCATGGAGATGTAGGAGAGATAAAAGTCTTTAACAAACAGCAAAGGATGTAATTAGCACAATGAAGATTTCTATCGTGTGGCTGAGTCAGCCGCAGTGTCATCAAGCTTTTGTTGAAGAAGGGAAAGTATTGTCAGGGATAAAAATAAATAAATAAAAAAAGGTTTGTATAATAAAGTGTCAGAGGAGCTATAAAATGTTCGTATGAGTCTGCATGTCTGGATAAGCATTTAACAACAATACCGTAAGTGTTTGGTATTTAAATGTTTGTGTGTGTGTCTATGTTTAAATATGCTTTCTATGTCTACGAGAGCTGAGAATAATGTGTTTGATCCATATTTCTAATTACATGGAAAAACTACGTACATCTGATTAAATTAATATTGTTTTATTTTTGTCATTAAACTCTATATGTATTCAAACAGTACATTTTTTTAAATGGCAAGTGTGCTGGTTTGTTTACATATTTTATGTAGCCCAGTGGTCCAAATAAAATATGAAGCTTTAGCACAAACTTCAAGGTGACGCTTTTGAGGGATTATTTTCAGGCAGCCTCCATACTTGCTCCCAAGATTGTCAGGTGATTGACAGTGAGCACAGTGTAGGTGTGAAATATGAATAAAACAACACCTTCCCAATGAAAGAACAATAACACAGCAACTATGGAAAAAGCAAATTAAGACTTTCTTTTTATTTTGATGGATTACCAAGCACAAGCAATTTTCAAGTCTGTAGAAGCTGTTTTCAAACAGCAACAAAATGAATGCCATTTATTTTTTTCCCTCCCTTACCTTCCTGCAAAACAAAAGAAGAAAACCCCTAATATCTTAACTACACACAGGGCATAATTGGTAAAATTTGGAAAGAGAATGAGCTATGCAGATAAGTGACAGAAGCTTGCAAAAACACTTTTGAGCTCAGGTTAAATGTCCATGAATTAGCATATTCATAAAGGGTCCTTACAAGTAAAGTAAACTTTGGTTTGTTAACTTGGGATTTTTCCAAGGAACAGTGCAGTGTGCATATTTTATAACAAAGAAACAAGGCAATTTACTTAAACTTAGCAGAAGAGGAATGAGAATCCCAACCACCAGCAGATATGAAGGTAATTTGTGAGGCAGCTGGGTTCTTATAGATTAACCAGACTGCAATCAAAGAGGAATCTATCTCACATGTTATCAAATCAAACTACTGGTGTGTGTTTGTCACTGATCCACAATGAGTTTTGAGCATCTTGTCCCATGAGGAACTATTAGCAGACAGGTTTTAGATAGGAGAATTTCTTGATGGACAAAAACAAGCCAATAACTTTTAAAAATTTAACTCGCCTGATTTTCATGAGCGATCACAAGTTACTGCTACTTATTGATGTATTCATCCTGTTGCTGACTAAAAAGAGACGGTCAAAATGAAACAGCAGAACAAACTGCATCTTTGAAAACAAACTTATCTGAATCAACAGCTCGTGAACTAGTTGCAACAAAAAATAAATGTTTTTTTTCTCAGTGGAAAGATTTATTTCAAAACTGGTGTATTGGACTGTATTAGACTTCTTTCTTTCACAGAATTTCAGAGATAAATGTAAATGGCCTTGAGCTTGTTATGATCTGTTTGTTTTCTCCTGTTCCTGGCTTCCACAGGCATGGCTTCTGGAGTGGCTGATTACTGTTGCAACTCACCTGTGATGGACTGACTCCTGCTCTGGGTCTGTTCTCCAGTTGGTACCAGTCTGAGTCTTCGAGTCAGTCATCACTTACCTGTTTTTAAGCCACTCTGCACTCCCGACTTCTCTCAGGACTTCTCAGGCCCAGCACAATCATTCCAGCCCTTCAGTTATTTAGACCGACCTGTACTTTGGACCAGCACCAACACACTTGTCAAACACTATTTATAAGTCAGTCTCTGATTCTCTGATCTGGACTAAAAACTGCAGTACAAATTCTTTTTAACTGGCAATAACACATTTTCAACCCAATGAACTTACTCACTGTATAAGAACATATTCATATACTTAATTATGCATTTAAGTGATTAAGATGGCTGGGGTGCATGTTTTGATTGTGTTGTTTTTGCACGTCCGTAGAAATGAATAAATACACTTATAATGAAGTCACTGTCGATGTGAATGTGAAATTGAAAAAGCACTTCAGAACTGTGGCAGATTTTCTCAGTGATGTGCTGCCTGACGGCTGAATCAGCATCCACCTTGCATCCTAGCTGCACTGTGAGCTCTATCCAGACACTAAAGGACAGCCCTGTGTTGACTCTTGTAATTTCTCTTGCTCTGTCTCTTTCTCTCTTTCTTTTCCTCTCTTCCTCTGATAATGTCCTCTTGGGTATGTTTGATGAATCAGCCACTGTGCGTATCCAGTACACTACCAGTCCAAAGTTTGGACACACGTTCCCATTGAATTCAATGGGAACGTGTGTCCAACCGTTTGACTGGTACTGTATGAGGTCAAGACATTCAAAGGACTGTCATGGCATTTCTCTCAACTTCAGTGTAGACAAACTATAATAAGATATAAAATATTTTTTAAGTCTCTTCTGAGGACCCATCTGTTCACACTGGCTTTCAGCGCTAGCTGAGCAGAATTTTGGCAGCTTTTGTATTATATTGTTTAGTGGCTTAAGTGATTTTAATTTCCTTTATTTCCTTTATGTATTTTTTTTTCTGAATAGTTGTTGGTCTCTCTGTGTTGGCCATGTGAAGGACTGGGGACCTGTCCAGGGTGTACCCTGCCTCGACCTGTTAAAATGCTGGGTTAGGCTCCAGCCTCCCCGCGGCCCTTAACTGAATGAAGCGGTATAGATAATGGCTGATTTTTATTCTGTGTATCTTAAGTTCAATATTTATTTATTTATTTGTAAATGCAATGTGCCTATGTACAGCACTTTGGGCAGAAATGACTATTTAAAATGTGCTTTATAAATTAATTTGACATTGACATTGACAAAACATGCAATTTAAAAATATCCATCCATCTATTATCTATACTTGCTTATTCCTATGCAGGGTTGTGGGGGGATGGAGCCTATTACAGCAGCTATCAGACAAAAGGCAAGGCACAACCTGGACACATCACCAATGTGTCGCAAGGTCAACACAAAAAGAAAAACCACCATTCACGCTCACACTTACCCCCAGGGAGAATTTAGAGACAACAGTTAGCATGTCTTTGTTCAGAAGGAGGCCAGAGTACCCAAAGAGAATCCACACATACATGGTAAGAACATGCAAACTTCACACAAAGGCCTGGATCCATTTTAGTGTAATATATGGGGGCCATGACTAGAAAACATTTAGCAAAATACCTTGATTTACTTTAAACACAACAAGTGCCACTACAAGGAGTTTTAATGGAGTCATACCCTAGATTTCTCCTACTACTTAAATTATGTCTTTCAACAGCATTATGTGGAGTTAAAACCGGCTGCATGACACCATACAAACTATATATGCAACTGTTTGGAGTGAAATGGTGGAAAAATTACATTACCAATAACTGCTTTAGAAAGAAATTTATGTGAATCAACTGATCAGTCTTTATAACAGATTCATGTTTAAAATACAAGATAACGAAACTAACTAGACACACTCAGAGAGCGCAGACCTCTGCCAATTATTTATTCATTTATTTACTTTTGCCAATGATTGTGGGCATTGTAGTTAGAAGCGCTAATGGCAAAATGATCCCTATCTCCCTCTAATAATGAATCCTTTAAAAACTTCTGGATCCAGGCGGTGATCTGGAACACCCCTAAAATATTGATTTCCTGAATATTTTATCAAAATTCATCCATAGCTTTTAAGTTATGTTGCTGACTGATGCTGCCGATTACATGAATGTAGAAACAGGGTGCGAGTGGGTCGAAACTAACTACTGCCAGAACTGACACTGAAACTTTCTCTGCATAATGCTGAATAATTCACCCACCCCTCACTGTAACAATTGACAGTACTTATAGTAAGTTAAACTTGGCTTTTTTACATAATAACACTAAGAGAAGGAAAATAATTATTCATGTTTAATCAAGTCCACTCAAATCTTTTGTTGCCATTACTTAAAAAAAACACACCATACTACTTAAGAAACACACATTTGAGTCCATGTTAGTCCTTTTGGTCAAACCAAATGAAAACCAAATGTCTTCTGCTTGGCCTACTGACGCCACCGGATTTAAATAAACAAAATAAACTAAAAATAAACTAAAATTATTACTGTACCATTAACCTGCCAATCATATGGCAGTTAGCTCTGAAGCTGGGGCAGTCACAGAGAAACTGCATTAGAGACAACACTGATAAATGTAACATGACATGTCATTGGGAAGCCAACTCTCCTGCAATGATTGCAAAAGATTTTTCACACCACAGTGAAAGGACACCAGCATTTGTCCTTCATGGTTACAACTTACAGCACGTCCATCCCTCTGAAACTTTCTTTTTCAGAGTCATGCATCATTTTATTCATTAAGTCCATGTAGGTTAAAAAATCAGTAAAGTTACTTATTCATTCTCTTATCAACATTACATCCACAGTTCGCCAGATAACTCTGCTATTAAGAATCACTAGCACATTATCTTGTACTATATAAACAAATTAGACGTGGAAAGATGATTTCATCTATCCAAACTGCTGATGGGTATATGCAGTTTATATAGAATTAGATGTTTCTGACAAATATCCACATCATTTTCTCTGGACTCATTGTGGAGATTTTTCCACCCTGCCCCTTTTAAAATCTCTGGAACATCAGCAGATGAGACAATGTGTGAATGTAGTACATACTCAGCAGCATTTAGAGTCAGTGTGTGAGAAAGCGTGTGTGTGTATTGGCTAGAGTTTTCCCTTCATTTCCCTTTTTGCTGAACTGTTTATTGCTTTCCACTTGCTTGTCACTGTTGTGGATATGTTAAAATACATGCAGTGCTGATATTAATACAACAAGGTGTCTCATCTTTTGTTCTCTGTGTCATAAGAAAACAGAGATTTGCTCAGTTGAATTACTGCCCTGCTTCATATGGAAAATGGACAGAGGTTGCCCTGTACCCTCTCTCCTTCTCAGAGCAGAAAGCTTTTCATCGTGGAACACGAGGGACGAATAAAAATACTGTCAGCACGTTTTCTTTAAAATCTTCAGTGTTCAAGTGTGAAAACAACTAGTTTGATGTTTAAAAATGGCCTCATAGCTTAACCACGACAATCATCTTTTTTTTTTTTTTAATGCATCGAATATAAAATAACCGTTGTTATCATTCATGTCCTGATGCACCTATTGGAACATCGTTATCAACATTTTTGAAGGTGGCTGTTTCCTACATAATCTAGTAGATCATTTTGTGTAAAAATGCAGCAAATTTCTTTAAAAAAATTATTCTTTCTTTCCTGAATAAGGACCCCTCAAATTCCCCCTATTTGTACATCTTTTCAAGTTTTATCTTCCAATTAAAATATAATAATAATTTTAAATGCATATATAAATCTCTCAAGACAAGTCATCCAAGAAGTCTTGTTTCTTAATCACATGCACGCCATGTATTAATGAGCCTTTTGCAATAAATGAATAATATATTTTACTAAATAAAATGCTTAATTTTTTTAAAGCTGATAAAAGCTGCAAGGACAGACCAGATGATGTGCTTCTGCTGAAGTGTAACATGTGGCAGTTTATTATCACAGCTCTGGGATTTCATTATAGTGTTTAAATCTAAAATTAACAACCGTGGTTATTAACTTTTTCCAGTCTTGTTCCTTATCTGAGTTTTATTTAACTAATGCTTAGAGAAGTGTAATGAGGCTGCAGGATGTGTTTTGCTGCACAGAATGTGTGTATTTGTGGTGTGAACATATGTACCTGGGTGTGCGTCATCTCAATGCCAGAACAAAAAGGATGAGGGTGGGTTTAGCTCTGTTCTACCCTGTCATTATGGTAATTGTGGACCACAACTATTCTCTTTTGTACACATCTGACAATCATGGAGAATAAGATCTTACCTCACAACAAAGCACTTCTCACTGTTTATTTTAATACACTGCTCAAAATAATAAAGGGAACACTTAAACAACACAATGTAACTCCAAGCCAATCCCACTTCTGTGAAATCAAACTGTCCACTTAGGAAGCAACACCGGTTGACAATAAATTCCACATGCTTTTGTGCAAATGGAATAGACAACAGGTGGAACTTATAGGCAATTAGCAAGACACCCCTAATAAAGGAGTAGTTCTGCAGGTGGTGACCACAGACCACTTCTCAGTTCCTATACTTTCTGGCTGATGTTTTGGTCACTTTTGGCTGGCGGTGCTTTCACTCTAGTTGTAGCATGAGACGGAGTCTACAACCCACACAAGTGGCTCAGGTAGTGCAGCTCATTCAGGATGGCACATCAATGCGA
>JBAMHW010000004.1:9769845-9783155 GCA_037177495.1 Rhadinocentrus ornatus
GGAAAAAAATGCTTTTTGCTTTTTCCATTTTGATTGACAGAGAAAGTAATATTTCAAAGACAGAATGTGAAATTTTATAGCCTTTGTGCAACAATTTGAGTACAGAAAGTCAACAATTCCTTCGGTTTTGTAAAAGACTACTTAACATTTGCATGCCCTTGAAAAAAGTTGCTTTTCTTTTTTACACATCATATTTAAGTGCAACATTTTGAAGTCGTACTTTATATTATTAAGTGTTAAAGAATTATTTGATGGTTATAGATTTCAGGTTTTTTAACAAGGGGCCTTGAATCTCACTAAGATTGCAAGTGATATAGTTTGCCTGTGAGATACCAGGTTTTGTGTGAGCAAAAAATGTGTTTGTGAAAGCTGTGATTGTACATCAGAATGAGACAAGAACTAACAACAAGCCATTTAATACCGATTTACTGAAGGCTTAGAATTACAAGTAGCTATAATACATCTGTTATCAGTTCACTTGAAAATAGTGTGCAGCACAGTATGCGTGAGCATATAGTAAATGTGGGAAAGTATATTTAGGAAAATACTTCCCATATATTTTCTAGTTCCTATCTCTATCTATTTATGTATTTTTTCCAACCTGTGATATCATTAAAATGATCTGCATCTAATCTGGGAATTTCACAACAGTTTTGCGTGTCCTGAAACAACCTAGAGTGAACATCAGGACTTCCTGCAGAGTCAAGGCATCCCAATGGATACCTCATTTACACATGTTTGAAAGTTACTGGTTGACAGAAAAAACAAGAACATCTGATGACCTGTCAATTCAGTCAAACTAAATTAATGTTTCTGCATATTTTTACCTAAATATCGTCCTTCATGTTATCATTTACTGATGTAGCAGGGTCATAACATGAGATGCCAGGTTTAAGAATATGCCCCGTAATATACACAAATTCTTCTTTGAAACAGGCAAAAACTACCTAATGCATTTGTGTAAATGTTTTGTGCATAAGTATCTCAAGGATACTATCAGGCATGCTTATAGTTAAACTAAAACAAGAGATGTGTAGGAAGGTGAAGTTTGACCATCCAACTCTGCCAACATCAAAGTTAGCCTTGGTGCTCACAAACCCTACAGCAAAATATATGCTGTATGTTTAATATGCATACAGACTGAGCCTTCTCTCTGTCTTCTGCATCCTTTATATATGTATTTCAGTCCATTTTCAGAGAGCTTGTGGATGCTTGTGCAGACCTAACAAAAGGAGCAGTACCACCTGAAACTGCAGGGGCAGTGTTGCACGGTATAGCTTGTATGCAACCAGGAAAAGTAACAAAGAAGAAGAAATAGCAAAGTGTTTAATAGTTGCACAGACCACTGTCTATTGGTGCCGCCACTTTTTATGTCTCTTTTAAGGAATGTGCATTATCACGGTCTTCTCCACTGTTGCCATCTTTGCCATTCTTTGAAACTGACATTGGAGCTCCATGCCAACATGAAGGGAGCATCCTGTAATTGAAGCTTTACACCTACCATTTGAACTGGATATGGGCTGAGTTCTCCGCTATAACCTCAAGTTATAGTAAGGTAATACAACGTTTTAATATTTGAAGCTCCTACCTAACGCATTAACTATTAGGGAGTCCTGGTTTGTCTCTTTTATACCTTTTCTCCCAAACTTCCTTATTCTGTCAGGACTAACCCTACAGTGATGAGAAGCAACAGGCAGACAGAGATTGTAGCAACTTTGAATGATCTGGGCTTTAATTTGCACTTCTGAAGCAGTGAGCACCGTGTACATCATTCAGATAACTTTAATTCTGGCCTATCTGGGCCCCTTCAGGCTGGTTGTAAGTAATCTACTCACCTCATCTGCATTCACTTCACAGCTGCATACAGCTTCTGGTGAAATTTCTCACACTCTCACTGCAGACAGAGAAATGGGTGGGCCTGTTGACTTCCCACCACAACTACCTTACACCCAGATTACTCATGAGGTCAAAATCAGAACATTTCAATAAAGCATACTGTTTTACCTGTTTTGCCAAAGCTCCCATACTTTATTCATTGAGATTTATACAGAATTTAACAAATATGTCTGGAAACAATCTATCACATTGCATAAGCTAAACTCTGGCATCCTAACGTATTTTTTTAACCATATTTTGGAGTCCGCAGAGAGAGTATTCGAAGAGTAAAAGAAAAAAGAAAATAATACAATGGATTTATAGGATTTTTTTAGACTGATATTTAGTCTAACAGAATCCTGATATTTTTCACGACATTTCAACTGAGTTACTCTTCCTGATCTGCTGAACCCAAAGAGCAAGTTTGTCTGAAAGGGGGAAATTTTGTACTAAAATGATTGCAGTCACAACAAAGGGGTGACATCTGCATCACATCTGGCTGTTTGTTGATGGTTTTTTTTTTTTTTTTTTTTGGACAAGGTTATTGTCCTGACAGCAATTTGAGAGCAAAAACTAAAAATCCAAAAGTCTATGCTGATGGTCTCAATCTGAAAAGCAGGACATTTGTATGCGCAGCAGTGAATCTTATAGTTTTAAGGTGCAGCAGAGCATATTTGCCTAAAAGCAGGAACTTTTTGAGTATGAGAGTAGTTGAAGGAGAGCAGTACAGTATCTCAGTGGGAAGATATATACATTACATATGAAAGATGGTGATATATCTCATAAAATTGCTAGCCAAATGCTAACATAAGCCCTTTAAGATGTAATTCTTATGCGCTGCTCTTTAGTGAGTAGATCCACTCATGAATGGCCTTTGTTCCAAAGACCACTGGCTCATTTTCTTTTTCACTGTGTCTTCACTATGGGGATTGTGATTAAGAATTCTCCACCTTACTGTATGCCCCAATACATACTAGGACTCATAAAATCTATTTCATGAATGATTTATTATCTTTTTTTTTTTCTTTTTTTTTTCATTTTTTTTTTTTTCATTTCAGTTAATTAAAATCTTCAAGGGTTTCATTTTGGTGTGATGGTTTGCACTGTTGCCTTGCAGCAACAATGTTCTCAGTTCAAATCTCAGCTGGGGTCTTTCAGTGGACTATGATTGCTCTCTCCGAGTACTGCAGCTTCCTCTCAAGGTTCTAAAAACATGCACATTAGGTTAGCTAATGATTTTAAACTGACCATAGGTGTGAGTATATGTGTGCATAATTGTCTCCCTGTTTGCCCTTTAATGACTGTGATTAGTCTACGGTTTATCCTGCCTTTCTCCCAGTGGCAGATGGGATAGATTGCAGGTCCTTTATAACCCTGAAATTAATACATTAAGTATAGAGAATTAATGAAATTAAAAAGAGAAATGGACAATCCACAATAAAGTAAATGTAAATACAATTCAACTGATCAAAACAGGCACAATTAAAATTAGGGAGTCATATAGACAGCCTTTAGCAAAGCTGATTTGCTGTTGTGTCTGCTTACTCCACTTATTGTTAGAGATTTGTCTGCTGTTTCTAGTTATTCAGTCATAGGTGAACCAGGATGAAAAGCAATGTGGTCACCAACAGTGATAGCAGCATCCAGCTGAAGATGATTTCTTGCAAAGTTATCAGTCCACTGCTGATGAAATAAGCTGGCAGCCTCTGAGTTGCATGCAAGATGGTATTTGTCATTGCATAAGAGAAGGTCACTGTCTGTGCTGCGAGACCACAGAGTGATCAGAGCAGGAGACCTGTCCAGAGGTCCAACAAAAGATCTAAGCTGACCCTCACCAAAGAGGGTGGAGGTTAAAGAGTGAGCTCTGAACCTCATCCTGGGGGATCCAAGAGGGAAGAGAGCTAGATTTATTCCTCACTGCAGAGGGTTGGAGAAGAAAAGAAAGAAAACAGCGGTTGGTAGACATTTTGTTTATGGCTTGTAGGCATAACCCGGGTGACTTCCTGTCAATGTTAAAGAAAGTGAATACAGTAATACCTCGAAATACGAGTTTAATTCGTTCCGTGACCTTGCTCGTATCTCAATTTGCTCGTATCTCAAAGCAATTTTCCCCATTTAAATTAATTGAAATCCCATTAATCCGTTCCAGCTCACAAAATTCCGCTCCAGTTGTTTTGTTTATGTGTTTTGAAAATAAAAAATGTACAGTGCCTGTATTTATAAATGGCAAATATTGTATAAAATCATACAGTAATGAAAGAGAATGTTAAAAAATAAACTGGTTTTACTATAAAGTGTATTATTTACCTTGGAGATCAGACGACTTAAGCTAATGGAAGATGCGCACGGAGGTTGAGAGAGGAGTAAACAGGTGACGGAGTTAGGAGGAATAGGAGATGCGGAAGGCTGAGGCGACAACAGAGCACATGTTGTTGTTGTGGGTCTTGGTTTGGCGGCGTCAGCTCAGATGTTCGTATCTCACACGTGGTTGTTGGGGATCTTTGTTTGGGTGGCGACTGCTCGGATGCTCGTATCTCAAAGATTTGTTTGTATCTCAAGGCAAAAATTTGGTCATGTCACAGCTCGTATCTCAAAAAATTTGTATGTCAACACACCCGTATCTCGAGGTATCACCGTATGGAGAAGGTGCTACTATTGATTTTGCGAGTAAAAATTCAGTGTAACTAACTAATGAAAAAAGTTTGTCCTTGTAGTTGTTTTGTTTGCTAACAAAAGTTACGAGATAGAGCTTAGAGAGAACTTAGCATCAGCATGCAAATGAATTATATTACCAAACAGCATTGCTAATTTAGCTAATACTTAACATTCACAATCTAGTCTCAGCCTCCAGGTTCATCGTGTCTGTCAATACCTTTTTCTCTTTACAAAATAGTTCTTGCTTCCTTCACTTCAGTATCCACGTATCTCAGTGACAGCCCTGTTGCAACATGTGTCACAGCAATGTTCTCTTAAGTAGCTTCTCTCCTTAGGGCTTACAAAAAGGAAGACAGAAATACAGAATTTATTCCCCTCCAGCCTTCAGACGAAGGTGAATAAATCAAGGCAGATGCACTGCAAATATGAGTTGGAGAGATCATCAGGGTTAGTGTTTGTTTTTATATCTTAGGCATCTAAAGATTGATGTGTTCTGTTCATAGTGAGTTATCAGTATCAATGCATCCAAATGTGTGCAGTAATGTCTTTGTACACATCTGTTTGTTTATAGTTATAGATAAAACCTTCTGCTGCCTCCTAGCCCAGATGACTGTTTGCGATTACTACCTACTTTGGTGTTCTGTCAAGTCTCATCATTGTGTTGAAGGGGAGGGGGCCTGCAACAGTGATTTATCCCACATAAGTACCCCCCAACCCCTCCCAAGACCCTGCTTTGAATGATCATTATGAATGATTTATTCTGTCCTGTCATGTGTGTCGATACATATGCATGTCACAATGAACAGATTTGAGATTGCGGGACAGACAGAATGAAACGCCATGAACAGACATTTTCAATCCAACTTTATTTATTGAGCACTTCAAAACAACCACAGTTGACCAAAAAGCTGTACAGAAGAATAACAGCACAGTTAACTAAATTAATCAAAGCATTTGGAAACAATAAAATCCAACAGCTAAAACTAGTTCAAAAATATAGTTCAAAATGTCAACATCTCAACAGTGTGAAAAAGACAACAAGAACAGGTGAGTTATAAGAAGCAATTTGCAGGCATGGAGGACGCCCATCTGATATGCAGAGGTAGGTCATTCCACAGTCTGGGACCATCGGCAGCAAAGGCTGATCTCCTCTGAGCTTCCGCTTTGTTCATAGTACCATCAAGAGCAGCTGATCAACTCATCTTAGAGAGTGTAGGTGTGTAGTAGCTTAACTTTGCTAGGTACCTGAGTGTCTGCATGTGCTTGTGTGTATATGCTTTTGCCTGTGCACCTGCTCAACTTTTACTGTACTAAGTTTAATCTGCATTCATGGAATGCACTTTTTTTTTGTCTTTGTAGGTGAAACATTTGGTGTGTGGGTCCCTGTGAGTGTTACTGTGAAACCTTTGGGATTTGCTGAAGATGTAAAACTGAGAAAGTTAAGTGTTTTTGTTAAGAAAAAGAAAATATGAGGATTAAGAGACACATAACTTTGTGAGATGACAATAAAAACAGAGAAAAAGAAAAGGTGAAGAATGACCGGGTAAGTCTGTCTGCTACACATGCGTGCTCATGCATTGCATATCTGTCTACTTCCATCACTCCATGTGTGAATGCTCATGTGTATCCATGTAAGTGCATAGACCATGTCCTGGTGTATTGTTTTCTTTGATCAAGCCTTTCGTTTGTGGCTCAGCAGCAGTTGTAATTGGTCTCTGAACAGGCTGACCCACTGGGTACTGAGTGAAACAAGCTTTGGATGGCTTCCTTAAATATTTAAGCCCAGCCAAACGTAAGGTCTCACTGCTCTCGCCTGAGGCTGAGCCAACACCGCCACTTAGCTGGTTGCCCTGCCCTCACACAGACCAAGGAAAATAAGCAGTCTGATAGACTTAAAGGATGTGCATAAAGAGGGCAGCCACAGAGATTTGAGCGGTGTCAATGCGAGTGTGTCAATGTTAGTGACACCTATGCCTTTATGCCTGCATATCCAATGGATGTCATTAAACCACTGTCTACTGGAAAGAGCTATCTGCAATTGAACCGCATCTTCATTTTACAGCAAATTGAGTTGCCAATTTGATGCACTGAACCTCTACCTCATTATGACATCCTCTGTCTGCATCTTATTAGGTGGAACTCTATCAGGATTTCAGCTCTCTGCAATACACCAAATGTTTGTCTTGCTCCAATGCTTTTCCTCTACAGCTCTTTTAACCAGTTTTTTTTTCTTTGCTCATCGTTATTTTCTCTCTTTAACTTACTCCTGTCCTACTGTCATTCTTTCTCTGTTAGCCACCTTTCTTCCTCTGTCTGCGTTCACTCCTCACTATCCCTATCTTCTTTTGAGTATCTATTATTTTCTTTTCCTTCTCTCTGTCTTTCCATCTTATTCAACACTGGATCTAAGGCACACTGAAAAAGATAATTCCCTGGTTCTTTGCAGAGAGAGCAAGTAAAAATAGGGAAGGTTACCTTTCATGTTCAATTCTGAAAGCAAATTTGAGAATTCCCCGAGATGATTAAATAGGAAGCGTTCCTGACAAGGTCACACAGAATTACATATATAGACACAGAGACACACGACATGCATGAAGTCACACACTCACACACACGCACAGCTTGGCCAGAACACCGTAGGGAAGAGCTGATGTTTCTTGCACATAAAACCGCAACAGCAAAGAAGAAAAGATTCCTGCCTGGTTGGGAAAGCACAGAATATTAAGGAAAGTGTGCCTGTGTTTAGACTACCCTTGTAGTCTATGAGGCTAAATGGCCAAGGCAGCAAAATTGATTGTTTTTCATTACAATGGCTCATATCACCTTTAATTTATTGTGAGAAGATAGACTTAAATCATGTATAATGCTGTTTTATGTGTATGTTTGACTCTACCCTGCATGTGCCAGTCTTGCATGAATCCCTTACATTTATTTCAATGTTTGTATGTGTATTTACAGCATTATTAAGGTTTAACTGTAGCCTTAAGCAACATTGTTTCCTTGGAGACCAATTATCTGACAGGTTTAAGGAAATTTTCTTGTGCTAGCGAAAGGAGATTGTGCATTTCTGACAACACTGCAGCATGTTTCCTCAGGCATCACGGTTGTGTTTGTGAGTCCTGCACACACATGCCCATGAGCATGTGCATTATACATCATCAGAGTGCCTTGGCTTACATATTAGAAGCAAACAGGGCTTTCCAAGGTGTGGTTCTGATCGTGTTTATGGTGCAGGTTTTCTTGCATGATTGCAAAGGAACCCAAAGCGTGTTCTGTGGGATGTGTGTGTGTGGATGTCAGATGCAGCAAATTGCTGTCAGTCAGGGTGTTAAGGTATTCTGGATGTGTCCCAGTCATTTGGTAACTGTAGCATAGACTGACAGAGGTGTTGTGGGACAAAGAGGAGTTGGCGTTTTTGAATGAGTTATCCTGAATTCAGATTGCGTCCGTCTCTAGAGGCACGGATGAATGGCCTGATTCTCTCTCCACCTCCCTTTTTCCCTGACTTTTCAGTCTTCTCTCCTCCCCTCCATCTCTAACAAACTTTCTCACCCTCCTCTTCCTCAAATCCTTGCATTGTGCTTTCTGTTGGGTTTTTTTGCATCTTGCTCCCTCCCTTTAGCCCTCCAAATTGGCTTTCCCTTTCTCCCATCTTCTTTCCCCTCCCCCTAAAAGTATATTTCTTAAACTCCATCTTGCTTTGCCCTCACATCATTCTCTCCATTCTTCTATGTCTTCTGTTAACTTTTTAAACTTTTGGAGAGGGCTGTGAAAATGGGCTGCACTCCAACTCTGTTTCCATAGTGAGAGGAGGACCCCTTATGTTCTTTGCTATCCAAACTTTCACCCGTGACAGTGTTTTCCTTCACACCATAGCCGCCTGAGTCTATCTTTGTTCATTTCTATTTCTGTTGTCTCCTTTCTCCTCCTCCTGAAGGTGTGTTCACAGTGAACACACAAGCAGTTTGACAGAGAGATTGGGTTTCCTTGAAAATTTACTGTGATTTTGAATGCTGACGTTTTATATATTAATTTTTTGTTTTTTGTTGTTTGTTTATAACTGCAACTGTATAAAAAAAGATTTGACACTTTATGCCTGATTCATCTGTATCAAATGAGATGGAATTTGTTTACAAAGCTCAATAAAAATCTCTCCTATTTTATAATACCCCCATTATTTTATTCCTACCATCCCTGCACTCAGAAAGTGGCATTATAAGGTTGAATTTGTTTGCAACCATTTTAAATTAACTTAAGGCCTCCTCTAAAAGAGACATTGGCCAGATGACAGCACATGTTGCATTAAAACTTATATACACCAATCAGTTATGACATTACGACCACCAGCTTAATACTGAATAAGTCCCTTCCTGCTACCAAGAGAGTTATGAAGTTTCAGGGTTTGGAAAAAGAATACCTTCACTAGTGTTCGGGATCAGAATAGTGGCTATTCATCCTTTTGGCCCAGTAAATTGTGAGGTGGGGTGCAGTCTTTGTGGATTGGACTTTTTTCCCCACAGATGCCACCAGAATCTGTCCAGTTAGCACTTGGGGAGTTTGAAGGGGAATACCTTACACACTTTTTGTTCATTTCATGGAGTCCTTCCTAAACAGTGTTTCCAGGACTAACCACTATACTGCTGGGGGAAGCTGCTAAAGCTCAGTCCCAGAAAGGCTGGCAGCATTCCTAAATCTTGTATTTATTTCTGTTTTTGTTTTTTTGTTTTCTGAAGTAATAGGGATTTCATTTGTGTATTTGTTGATAATACTCATACTTTGACAAAAAAAAAAAAAAAAATTGTTCTGCGCTTTTGTTCTGTGCTGTTAAAATTGAGAAAATAAATAAATAAAAAAACACGAAACACAGCTGCTTTCTCTTCTACTGATTTTAATCGGAGTATTTAGCAACGAACATAAAGACATCACGTGTGGTTCACGTTTCAAACTCTGGGCTTGGAGGAGGCCATCGGGCTCTCTCCGAGGGGGTGGGGGGAAGCAGGGCAAGAGTCTTTAGGAAAAGAGGGAAATGCCGGACAATGCTCCGTCTAATATGGACTAAAACAGCGCTGACCAGGGGAGTTTCCAGGACCTGGGAACATTGGGGGCTCAGTCCACACCCTCGTAGAAATATCTCGGTGAACCAACGCAGTAAAAAACGCTTTTTATTTAAGCTTTCTTGAGGATTTCATTACCTTATTTGAAGCCAAATACTGTAATATGCGCTTTAATATGTATTTGTTTTCAAACTTACAATGTAAGAATGTGACAATGTAAAAAAGATCTCTGAAATCATTTTCTTTCCCTGAAAAGCAGAAAAGTTAGTTCTGTGCCAAGTTGCATGGTGTACCTTTGTGTCTACTGCTCTTTTCTCTTCATTATCTGCTCACTCTTTCCACCTTTTGCTGTCTGAAAAACAATTAAATGTGCACTTCATGACATTTTTTTAATATTTAACTAAATATTTAAAAAAATTATTTTTAGGTTTTCTTTCACTCAGAAAATTTACAGATAAATGCCATCCAGTAAACGTGCTATTCCTTTTACTTTTCCAGATATCTGCTGTTTATCTCCACAAGTTGCTCTTTAGTGCACATCTTCTGCAACAAAAAAGAATAAACAAACTTTTTTCAGTCACTTGCAATTTTCAGAATAAAGATCATGCTGTAGTATTTACTGTTCCTCTCTAACATCTGATCTGTCTCTTTCCCTACAGGCTTCATCACTTGTTTTCCTTCCAACATCTCCCTTCTTTCCTTCTTTCACTTGCTGTTTTCCATCTTTACTACTACGACTTTCTCAGTAGTGTAGCCTAGTTTAAACTAGTGGTATACTCAGATTTTTCCATCTCAGTCTTGAACACCCCTGTCCTGGAGCAACACACACATACAGGAACCACCAACCTCATTAATGTATAAAGTACAGCACACCCACACAAAGGTGAGATCATGAAAGACTGGTTTTATATTCCAAATATAAATGTATTGTAAGCAACATGAGATGTGAAATGGGCTTTAACAGCTGGACTTTAACTATTGATCCGCCAGTGACCTGGAGGTAAACAAAAACATCAGTAACATTTTAACAAAGCTCTTCTTTTTGTATCTGTTTTAACTAAAGCAGCATCTAGAAACTAAACATTCAACACAAATGGGAAAGTCATTTTCATCTACAAACACAAACGCATACACGTGCACACACACTCACAGCAGCACCTTCTTCTTAGTGGTTATGGGAAATTCGGGACCTTTTCCAGTGGGTATATCCGCCAATCATGTAGACTTCACCGCTGGATTTAACGCAATGTGTATAACAGAAAAGGGCACGGCTAACGGTTTACTGTAGCTAGCTTAACCTTCGCAGTATCAAGGACTGTCACGAATGATCTGCCTAATGTTCATTTATTTTTAGGACATACAAGGTTTAAATTCTCCATTACCTGTTTTGTGTGCTGGCCCAGAGTCTTGCTGCCTATTGACAGCGACCAAAACTGAAGAGTTGTCTCTCTTCTTTAAATAAAAAACATCTGATGTCCATTTTTGACCGCTGAGGATGACCGCTCAAAATAACACCAGAGTTCAGATTAGGGATAAAACGTTGGGCTGTCAGCCAATAAAACACAGAGGATTCCCGCTTCCATAAAATTCCTCTGTGATTGGTCATATTGTTGTACCTGTGTTGCATTCACAGAAGCCAGGAAATTACATAACTACCATTTTCTTTAATGTTATAAGGCGGTTCATTTAATTGAAACTTATTCCTTCTGGAGTGAAAAAAAACTTTTGGGGCTTGATGTGAAATGTTCGGGGCTCGAGCCGGGAATGATCATTTACTTGCTGCAAGAGGCTGGAGGTCATGGAAAATAATGGTCTACAGTCTTGTTTATTACACTAACTAAACATAAGTAGAAGATTTAAGGAAACAATAATGAATTGCTTTTGTCATTACTTTGCAATGCTTGATTGTATTCTTTTAACTTTTCTTTGTGTGAAGCACTTTAAGATACAGTTGTGCTTGAAAGGTGGTATAAATAAATTACTTACTTACTTTAGCTACCTACAAATGGATTGAAAGCTTTTTTGTTAAACTTAAATAATTGGCCAGGTAAAATAACAAACACACTCAACTATTCAATGAGATCAAGCATCTTGTGGACTGCACCACTTACAAAATTGTTATTCAGATGTTCAGATGATAGAATACATCCTCTTCCTGTAAACAAAATGGACAAATTATTATGTCTCAGTTCAGGGCAGCAGACTCGAAAGACACACATCACATATGCATGTGGAAGATTAAAAAAAAGAAGCTTTAGTTCTGACATAACCTGTTGGTTAAAGGAAATGATTGCATTTCCGCTTGCACAAAGTTAGATTTAGCACTATTTCTCTGTTCAAGCACCTCCATGGCATGCATACATGAGAAACCATTAGGCAGACAGAGCTCACCTCCCTTCCCATAAATCTAATGGAACAAAACCAATTTACCTTTACATGAACAGAAAGCAATATTCTGTGACAGACATAACATTGATTAAATCACAGAAAGGGTGGAAATGAAGAGCCATGGTGTGAGGATGTTATGACATAGCTTAGGTCAGAGGCAAAAAAGCAAAAGAAATTAGGTTAATGTATCTTAAACAATGTCTGAAATTAACAAAAGGATGCTCAAAAAGCTGAGCTTGATGTGCCTAGCCTGAACTAACACTATGTCACAATAGACAAAACATAAAAATAGACATGGGAGCAGAATCATCCAAGAAGTGAAGCTTCTTCTGGCAAAGATGGGAAATCTGATGAAAATCCACTAGCATGAGAAATAGGTAAAGGTGGAAGGCAAGAGAATGGCAACAAGAGATGGAGCACCACTAAAGGCTTGGCAGGGGTGGTTATGTTATAGTTCAGGAAAGGCTGTGAGACAGGTTGACAGCTGGAAACCACACCATTTGTACACTTAAAAGGTCCCAGAAGAATGGGGCAGACAAATTATCCTTGCAACTGACATCTAACTCTGGACCTAGTAAAAGGTTTAAAAGGAAGGGCAGTTCTGTAAGATGTTCAAAATCACGCGAGATGACAGCCCACCTGGGAAATAGGCATGGTTTTGGCTAAGTTAGAGGCAGTTCTTATGTCTGGTAGCTAAAGAACTGAAGAGACCCCCAGGCGATTCAAGAGAAATCTCACTTATTCCAATTCACTTAGGAACAAGAGAATTGCCATGCAACCCAGAAATTTGTGAAATCAGTCAAATTATGTACAAGGAAAAACAGCATGAGTAATACAAACTGCAGCTAACCCAGACTAAGGGAGTAGTGGAAGCCACAGGTATCTAAGAAACTATCTTTTGGGCTAGACATTAACTAACCAAAAGGTAGACCTTGGAACAGGAGAGATGTCTAGGTAATTAGGCACAAAACAAGCATTTAACTAGTTTAAAAATAGAAGACACAGATGGCATCAGGAGCAGACCCAGAAAGAAGACATCCATTGGCGAAGGACCTGGAAAGGCTTTAATAAGGGCTCAGGCAACTTGACCTCCACAATGCTGAATAGATGTACTTCAAAGTTGCTGGACAATAGTATGAGGAGCAGTGCAATCATACAGGCAAGGTGTTTAGCAGCTGAGAGAAACATTAGCAGAAACCTTTTATTTATTTATTTTTATCCCCCCTGAATAAATCAAAGAGGTCACATGATAGCAGCATTATATGATCTATCTATCTATCTATCTATCTATCTATCTATCTATCTATCTATCTATCTATCTATCTATCTATCTATCTA
>JBAMHW010000004.1:9784035-9803063 GCA_037177495.1 Rhadinocentrus ornatus
TTTTAAAGATTGAAACTCACGGTGAAGAACTTCCAGCAGAGAGAGCCGGGCATCGAGGCTGGATAGCTTCCCGTCGAAGGAGATAAGGATATCCGTCGTATTGCTGCCGGTTGGAGAGACTGGACTGGTTGCTTCGGGGGAATCTGCCGGGCGAACTCTTTTGGTATTGGAGCTGGTTTTGGAGGCCGTCGCCACAGCGTTGTTGGATTTTCCCATTACGATCCGCTGGAGGCTTTCTTCGATGAAATCCGTCGGGCTGGTGAGATCCTCCTGGCTGTGATCCAGAGTGACTGGGTTGGTGTGGTTTGGAATATGTGAAATTGCTTTTCGTGATTTACAGATTCAGAGATCATCTGATGAAGGGAGAGAAAGGGGAAGTCAAAGCAGGGGCAGTGGACCTGTCGGCGCTGCAAGAGGAAGTCCCTGTGCTGTAGCATTACTCAGTGTTAAATAACATGTATTTCAGCTGATTTGTCAAGGGATGTGGGCAACGTATTGACTTGAAATAATTATCAGATATTTTTGCATTTTAATTCTTGAGGTTCTGGTGATTAAATCACGACATGAAACTGGTATTACTTTGGTCTATTTTGTCTGACTAGAAGTAGGACAACTGCCCCATCCCGTTGACAAATTAGCTGAAATAAAATATGAAACACAAGAGAAAGCTCTCAAAAAATACGTCTGAAAGAAGCGCACAGTCCTGTGAAGAGTTACAACAACTGAAAACTGTTTAACGTAGCTTTTCTACTGTAGGGTAACTAACAAATTAGCCATTTCTGCCATTTAATATAGCAAGTAACAGTAAATGAGCCGACCAAAACGGGGGGATAAAGTAGTTGCTGGACTATCCTGTCCTGTTTCTAACATAACACCAAAATAATCTTCACTGTTTGATTGAATTAACTCACCTATCCAGCAGAAAGCTGCAACCTCCGCGTTAGCTTTGAAGTTCCTCTCCTTCATCAACTGCCTCCATCTGGTAAATGCTTAAATATGGCGATGCAACATGGCAGCCTCCAGTTGGGTGCACATCTAATTCTAAGCTACGAGAATGCTTTCAATTGGATGCGATTAGACTTTGGTAAAGTCCGTATTTATGAATGCGATACTTGATTTTTGCTGACACAAAACCAAATAAGCTACAAACTGTACCTTTAAAAAAAATAGATAAGGGAGACTAAGGGGTCAGTTAGTGGTGGTAGAATAAAACAATATATATATATATATTTAGGAATTTGTGCTCTGGGGTGGCGACTGGTCTCCCAGGCCATGGTGGTCTCCTGATCTGCCTCTAATCTTTGCAGTGACCTGGTCACATTTGCATGATCACTGATCACTATTCATGCCTGTTATTTACCCCCACAATTTGCTTACTAATTGTAGTTTAGTCACCAACAACTACAATTCTGATTATGTTTTTTCCTTGTGTTGCTGATGTTTTTGTTTTTGTTTTTTTCCAGTTTTCTTGTCTTTTTGTAAGTGTCCCGATGATTGTCAGCTTTATTTTTCTTGATGATGCAGGTGGTTTTTTAGTTTTCTTATAGGTTTAGCAGCTGGTATTCCTGTTTAGGTTAAACAGTTCATGCTGTTCATGTCCTTATCAGGTCTGGCATTACTATGTCAATTCATCAACAAACAAATATAATAATAAACAAGAAATAATCCAAATTTTAATTTTTAAGATGGGTCTTATATACATAAAGCTCCTCTTGGCAAAGCAAATTTGTTGGGTACAACACCAGACCACCATTCTGCTTGCTATTGTGCTGGACAGGATGAGATAGAAAAAAAATTTAAAAACACTTTTACCACACCGCCTACCAACTCACATTTCATCTGCTTGACAACGTGACGAACTTCATTACCAATGTTCATTCATTCCTTAAAATCTGTATATATAATATAGGGACTGGTGAAGAAATTGGATGTAACACTGTCAACCTTCCACTTACAAATGTCTTTGCAACTATACTCTGTGTTCTGGTTGTAGCTCCTCTGTCATCGACTTAATCTTAGAAGCTACATTCTTGCTAGCCTTTTATGACTTCTTTTATGACTGGCCTCCTCAGAACTTGTGACCTGTGACCTCAATCCACAACCTTTCCTTCCACCCGTGCCGATCAGACGTAACCATCCACATACTAGACTTTCTCATATTCACTCTAAGGAGAAGCAAAATGGATCAACTCAGCATCACATCCCCAATTTATCTGTTTAAATAAAATTCCGCTCAGCTGAGCCTCCGGTTAATGATGTCTGTCACAGAGTGTACTCTATTCACCATCAAAATAGGAAGACTTACCACAAGATTCTGGTTCAGTAAACATTTCCATCAAGTTCTTCGACTGTCAGGCATTGCACCAGAACATTACTCCTTCCATTTCTTCCACATTAGCACCCCATCCAGACTCGGCATCTCAGACCACACAATCCACATTCTCGACGCTGGTCATCACAAGCCTACCATGCCTACATTTGCAAAAATCTATCTGATATCTGCCAAGCTCATTCTCTTCTAAGCTTGAACCATGCATAACCTTGGGGGTTACATAATGCTGGTTTCCTGAAGATCCGAGATGGCAGCCCCCACTTACAGTCTCCCTCACCAGCTTGACACTTCACCACCCCAGACGTCCACTCCACATCCTCCTTCACTCAACCTCATTAAATCACTTTAAACTTATACTGTTGTGGTGTGGTCCTTGCTCACGAATGGCATCTCTGGCATGAAAAGCTAACACACTCTCCAAGTTTCTTCTGTACATCCATTACAACCCGAGTTTGATCAGTAAGAAATGTGCCACATAAAATGGCAAAAACCTATATACCCAAAATGCTATTTTACATCAACATAATTCAAGGATGTATTTTTTTTAATGCAAAGCATTACAAATAAAGGGTCACTGACATGTGTTGTTCATTTCTTCAACAGAAAGGATGCACGGTGATCTTTAATCTGGGCAAACTTGTTAATAACCCTTCGGTCACAGTCCAATAATCCATAAATAAATTCATTTTCAATGGACAGCATAACCGGTTCCTCCAATACGGGTCGCGGGTAAACTGAAGCCTATCCCAGCATATTAAGCAGGTGAGAGGCAGGGTACACCCTGGACAGGTCACCAGTCCATCACAGGGCCAACACAGTTAGGGACAAATAACCATTTACACACACTCATTCCTAGGGAGAATTTAGAGTCACCAATTAACCAAACACGCATGTATTTGGATGGTGGGAGGAAGCTGGAGAACCTGGAGAGAAACCAAGCATACACGGGGAGAACATGCAAACCTCATTGTGTTTCTTGCAAATGTCTTAATCCTTTTTCAGTGTTGAAAAGTTTCTCTCTGACTCAGCTGTGGTCATTCACGTTGTGATAATAATTTTGAACAGTGACACAGTCTCAGTCTCACACTGTGGACACTGTGCGGACTGGGGTTTTAATTTGTAGGCTTTCTGATGTACGTTTTTTGTTTCTCCATCTTGTTAGTGGTCTTTTTGTTTGATTTGTCATGTTGTGTTTTCTAATAGGTGTTTTCTTGCTACCTGTCATTGCCGATAGATCAGGGATAACCAACTCTTGTCCTAGAGGGCCAGTGTTCTGTGGGTATTGGATGTTTTCCTGCAGCAACACACCTGATTAGTCAAAATGTTGACAATAAAGTTAAGTTTGAACCAGCTTTATTCTGTAAAACACAATGCGATGAGCTAGTGACCTTGTACTTTAGAGTGGGCTTTATCAACAAGGAAATTCTTTCCTTTTTAACTTTATTCTTTCCCTTTGTACTTTATTTACATTTTGACTTTATTCTCGACATTTTAACTTTATTCTTGTATTGTTTTTGTTAAAAATAAAAGAAATTTATTATGAAATGTGAAGCACCAGAACAGGATATGCATGTAAATGTTAGAGCATTGACTTAAGTTTCCTTAGCCCGTATAGCAGTTCTGAGAGCACATAATAAAGAACCGGCTAATGTCGGCAGTTCATGCACAGCTCATGTGGTCAAATTATTCCATAGCAGTCAGTCATAACAATTCTCAACATTTCGACTTTTTTCCCAAAACTGTATTTTGAATTTCTTCTCTTCATTTCAACTTTATTCTCAAAATTGTATTTTCACTTTATTCTCGTCAATTCAACTTTAATCTCTAAGTGAGGCAGGGAGAAATAAAAATCATCCACCACAATTTCTTTTTTCTCAGTGTGGCTCTCATACTCGTATAAACATCTCTAATGTGTGAGGAAGAAAAAGAGGTGGAGTAAGACTGTGGCATTTTACATGTTCTATGGATTGAAGGGCACAATTATGGGCATAAGTCATAAAGATTTAGCAGCTGTAAATGAACGCAAATAATTTCAAAGTTTGTATTTGTAAATCAAGTTTTTATCCTGGAAAAAAAAATGCCTAAAAAATTCAAGTTTGCAAATGTACAAATCTTTTTTACAACCATGCAAATCCTTTTCTGCACATTCGCAAACTTGAATTTACAAATACAAACTCTGAAATTATTTGCAAACATTCATTTACAGATGCAAAATCTTTATGACTTTATATTGAGTCCATACATGTTACTGTATATGTAGAGCATTGGTCAAACATTAGGACAAACTTTTCCATTAAATCCAATGGGAAAATCTAAACGTTTGACTTGTAGTGTATGAGCTAATATAGATTGATAGAGAAAATTTACCAAAGACACGAGAGTAAATAGTAAAGTGTTGATATACAAACTGTATATCATGTGTTTGTTTGTTTGTTTTCTTTTTCTTTTTTTTTGCTTTTGATGAGAAAAAAGTGTGACAGTGAAATACTTTCAAAGCTTTCAGCTCTAAAATCTGTCTGAAAGAAGCAGTAGAAGTAGAAACGTCATCCATAATTTATCTCTTCTAATGAGCAGACGACGTGTGAGGTGTGCTTATTGTGTATATATTTGTCTGTATTTGTGGTGTTTGACATTTGTAAGCAAATTTGAGTGCTTATGTTTTTTCCGGACGTACACAACTAAACCGGTTCTTAAAGGGGCTTTTTTTTTTTTTTTTACTTTTATCCAAATATGGTTTTAAGGTGGTCATGGCAACGTTGTTTCTATGGCTTGCGTTGATATTATAGACTCAAATAGAGATCTAAAATAGAAATTGTTGATATGTAACATTTTCATCTGCAGCAGTATTTAGACAAACTGAGAATGCAATGTGATGACTGTAATGATATCTAGCAACCAGAGGATTGTCCAAATGACAGGCTTACTTATGACAAGAGAGTAGGTGTGTTTGTGCTTGCAAAACAAGAATTTTGACGGGCTGGTGCAAAGAAATATTGGCTGATACCTCTGCAGAGAGATCAGGGGGTTGCAGATAAAAGTCTCTGCTACAGTTGTTTAGAGATAAACAACCACATGCAGAGAGAAATGCGAACACATTTTAAGAATTAATTCAATCATTAATTTTTCATTTAAAAAATTAAATGGAAAAACAAGAAGCTGCATGTGAGGTTTTTCTTTTAATTTTTTAGCTTTAATTCACTTTTGCCCACTTATTCACTTTTCTTTGTTGCCCATACTGTTCGGTTCCTCTTTCTGTGTGTCCACAAAGGCCACAGCTCCTGTGACACACACACAAACACACTCAAAAAAAAAAAAAAAAACTTGAACACAGGCAGAAACTCGTGATGCATTGCTACAACTCCACCCATACACTTAAAGATACACACTTTCCCACAAACAACTATCCAAACTGTGTATTTATACACACACACAGGCAAACACACACATGCATGCAAACACCCACACACAGAGTCAATGCTCTGCCACCCACGCTTAGGCTGCTTTGGCCAGGAGATTCTGTCATAACTCAAAGGCTGACCTTTCATAAGCCACTGCTCCAGACAGATGAATAACCCCATAGCACAGTGTCTATGTGCTTGTGTGTGGCATGCATGTGTGTGTGTGATTGTGTGAAAGAGGGAGAGAGAGAGAGAGAGAGAGAACACCACCAATAGGCCTTTAATGACTGTGTTGTGCTACTGCAAGGCAGAAAAGGTGAAGAGGGAAGACAATGGCCACTACACTTAGGCAGTTGGTCTACAGAAACACTTTGCCTATGTGTCCGTGATAATAAAGGACAGCTTTAAAGAAAGACAAACAGAGTTTAGGGCTGAAGAATGTAATACAAGAAATACGGAGACAACTTATAAGGAATAGTTCTAACAGAAATAGAAGAACAGAGAAAGAGAGAGGTCAACAAGGTGAGCGAAAGCCACCACACTGCCGGCAGCCAAGATGGATTGGCACAAGGGACCACAGAATCTTGGGCTAAATGAGCAACTGTGGATTATCTAGTGTGTGTCATTACATGTATGCTAATCTGTGCATGTATGTGCGTGTGGATGATTGTGTATGTCTTGGCAGCAGCGGAGGGGCAGATGCTGCCTGCGCTCCAGGCCTACTGCTTTACGGCCTTCTGCGGAAATGTTGCTGTGCCAACCTTAGCTCTCATCCGCAGCCAATCACATGCCTGGGCCCACGCTGGAGCAGAGCTAATGCATCCCCACGGACACATACAGTACACTAACAGGAACACACACACTTTTCCAGGGATGGGAAGCGTGCACTCACAGAAATTCCATCCATAATGAGAGACAAGAGTAATAAATGGAAGGTGTGTGCGTCAGAGGTAATTCTGTTCATTAAGGTGCAGAGAACATCGTGTGCCTATGATCAGCAGGAGGCTTCTGGAGAACACTCTCTCTCTCACACACACACACACACAAACAGACACACACCAGCTTGAAGTTGCATTTACAGATTCTTTATATCAGACAATATAAAAAAAAACATTCCAACCCTCAAAGTTTTTATGGAACACCATTTTAAATTCTCTTTAATTAAAATCAATATTGATTGATTTAAAAAATATATATATATTGTTGGACAACTTTAACTTGTTTCAGTTAATACTTGTTTTATAAAATATATTTAAATATTTCACAGAAGTTCAGGGATTGTACAAAGTAACTTTTTTTCTGGCTGCATTTTATTCTTATTTCTAAAATTAAAACGAGGAATCATGGAAACTGATTCATATGAAGGAGCAGCAACACTGAAAAAGGTCTATAAGCTAGATACAAGCTCTCTATTTACCTATACAAACGTATGGGATAATGGGTGAGGGAGCCAGAGAAATGTATGAAAGAAATTTGTTATGAATGTGGGCAATAATAAAAAGTTTTTTATTAATGTGAGACTGTATCTTTTCGAAGGTTTAAAAAGATGTGTTCTCTCTAAGGTCTCTGATACCGTGACTTTGAATGTGTTGTATATTATGAACGATGTTCTGAGGAAATTTGGCATTAGTTATCTTTCTCATGGAAAATGTGGTGGAGCTGCTGCTTCACATTACTCATAGGAATATCGTGTCCCCTTTGAAAAAAGGAAAGATCTGGAAATTAAATGTAACAAAAGTTCTATAAAAATGAAAAAATATAAAAGTGTAAAAGTCAGTAGAAAAACTTAAAATACTTTCTTTAAATGTTTTTGTTTTGAATCAAATCAAAATTTTTATTTGTGTTCTTTTTATTTATTTTTTTCTAAATATATTCATAAACTATTTAATTGTCTTATTGGTTTATTTATTTTATCAAATCTAACTATATTTATAAAGCGCTTTTCATGCTAAAGGCAACCCGAAGTGCTTTACATGGAAAAAAAAAGCATATTTGAATTCATGCATATTAAAAATAAAACAAGCCTTTACACACATCAAAATAGAGTTTGCATATGCAAAACAAGGCGTAGCATCACAGCAGCACGCGGCTAACTCACTGCCACCCCAAACATCTAAGAATTAATCATAACAGAAGCAGAGGTGATGAGGTTGTGATGAGGCAAACTAAAAAAAAGAGAACAGGTGCTGCTCAGATTTACTTATTTTTGGACCCAGTTTCAAAAGTAAGCATTTACGGGCTCCCAAAATCCTGGTTCCATGTAGACAAAATTCCAAAACAATAAAAAGAAAAAAGAAAAAAACCTACATGATATAGCTAAACTCGTCTAACCATGGACGTGGTGTTTTGTCTGTCAACTCATATCCTCGGACTGAGTTACTCATTATGTTTCAGTAGAAGGCAAAGTCAATCCCGAATATATACTGTTGTTTAAAATGTGGCTTTCACATGACTGTTACTGCTACCTCACTACTGAGCTCCATCAAGAATTGGACAGCGATTACTGTGGACAACTGTATCACCATTTATAATCCTATTCACCTGTAATTCCTCTTCTAACTTAGAAAATACATTGAACATATGTATATAAAGCAGAGGAAAAATGTTTCAATACAAACTGTGTATTTCTTAAGTAAAATGAGAGATAAAAACAACCAGAGCACAGGAAACTAAAATTAATGCAAGAGCAAAAAGGGTGGTTGTAACAGCAATGAGGGAGGGGGATGGAGGGAGAGGATGTTGAGGGCAGAGAAGGAACAAGATGCTGGACAGGAAAAAAAAAAACAACCATCAGTGAAACAGTGGGGAAGAAAGGATACAGAAAGCAACAGAGCTGTGGAAACAGAAGGATGCAGATGACAAACTCAGAGCAAAGGAAGAAAGAGAGTGAAACAGAAGGAGAGGTTGAAGGTTGAGAGGTAGACAGACAGATCACAACCAGGCTGAGACTAGCCGACAGCTGTGAGTGCAGAATTTGATACTGCGGCACAAACACACACAAACACAGACGTGCATGCATGCACATATGCAGACGCAAGCATACGGCAGGGTACACACACACACACACACACATGCTCACAGTATCCAAAAGAGCCACATTACACATGAAATATTAATGGTGAAAAGCAATCAGCAAAAATGGAGATGGGGTAGACAGAAGGTGGAAGAGAGGAGGCAAGTAAGAAAGAGAGATGGATGAAAGCAATATGTCTTTATTGTCAGTCCTCCTGTGACATTTTGACAGTCAGCAAAATAATATGCATTTGGAATCATCCTTTTTTACCTAAAGCATAACTGACTCACAGATACGCCGTCTTCTCAGTCTCAGTGGTGTTTTCTTTTGAACAAGCAACAAATCAAGGTCATCTTTACTGTTGAAAAAGCTTCATGCTGATCCAAACTGGCACTAATAAATGTGTAAAAAACAAATATGTATACACATGTACGTGTGTGTACGTTTATCCGTACTTAATGCTGCGTTAGAAATGCAAAGCTTAATTCAAAGTCTCAATCCTGGGTGGGTTTGGAGAGTCTCAATAAATCATTAATGAATAATTTTCACAGGTGAAAGCATGTGAGCATGGAAAAGCTGAAAACAAATTTTGGTGAGAACATACTGACTTCCTTCTTTTAATGCTAATGTTAGAAAAAAGCTGTACTGTACTTGATATGAGTGTATCAGTGTGTGTGAGTGTGTGTGTGTGCGTGTGTGTGCACTGGTCTGTGTGTGTATCTGACTGTTAATTTGAGGTGATAAAACACAATCAGTCAGGTGTGTTTGTTCTCTTAAGCACCTCTCTTCTCCGTAAAAGCTTCAGGTAATAACACCATCCATCACCATCTTGTGTGACCATACGAGCATAGGGTTGTGTGAGCACAGGTTTGACAGAAAGGTCAAAAACGGGAGAAGTGTGCAGAGACACAGGAAGTATCGTTTCACAGCATGGGTTTAATCAGTGGGAAAAAAAATATGCCAGCGTTTACGCACAGAAGTGCAGACACTGAGTCGCACACATAGACAGACTCAAACACCCGGGACATGAACAACAGCCGAGTACACGCATTAGCGCACAGCAGTAGCCCCTTACTAATGAACGGGGGAAACATTGTGGTGTGGCGTGTACAGGCAGGTGTGAGGAGAAACAAACAACACTTCCAAGATTACAGCACATTCATTAAAGGGCTTAATCTTTTCCTTCCGAACACTGACACTCTTCTTTTCCTCTTTATCAGACTAGATTATCTTTTCCTGTATGTGACTTTTCTTTAAATTTCCTTCCTACAACTTCTTATCCTTTAAAACTGATGGTTATTGTTGCCTCATGGACTGCTATGTCATATGTTGCGTTGCTGCTTTTGCTTTATGCCAAATCAGACCTGGAAACACAACCGATGTTCATGTATGAGGAGGCACTTAATCCAATATTTAAGCCCCCATTTTTCAGAGCTACTGTCTGTCATCTTACTGGCTTAAAAATGTCCTTTGTCATAAATTTTGTTGCAGTGACATCAAATCAAAAGTATTTCGAACCATTTCAACTCCAAACGTATCAACTGCTAAACAAACAAGAGATCATAGATTTCATGGCAGTCTACAGTGCTGTGCAAAAGTCTCAAAGCACCCTGAAAAGAGCACTACTGAACTGCAGATTTTCTGAGTCACCCCCTAACGATGGCTAATTTGGTATCCATGTTGCATCCTACCTGTACTCAGAACTCTTTACAGACAGTAAAAGTCAGTCTGATGTTGCCTCTTATCTCTTGTTCTGTCCCTTTCTCTCAATGCAGTCCCTTTCTATCTTTCTTTTGCTCTCTTCCTCCCAGGGTATTGATTACAGGGGGGCTAAGGGGAGCTCAGCTCCCCTAAAAGGCAGAGGAGCTCCCCTAAAGACATTCAGTTGATACTTTAAGGGGGAGCCCTAAAAATAGTTAAATAATGTTCCTGCTGTTTCTTATAGCATTAATTTGTCAGCATTGTTTATTTATTCGTTTATTTTATTTAATTAATTAAATCTTCCAAACGATGCAGATTCTGTCAGCACCATGGACAGCAGCATTGTTTGTTTGTTGTGCACTGTAAAATTAACTAGTTGACTTTACTTAGAAATTGCTTCACAAAATGTCCACTTTACTTAAAAGTAATTGATGGTCTCAAAATTGTTCTTGCTTTGCAGCAGGAACTTGTGTGGTGTAGGTGGGGTTTCTGCTCAAGCTAATGTCAGATGAAAACGCCACATGAAACATTAGGGACACATTTTTTGGGGGGCCCGAAAGGTGAGGAAAACAAGCATACCCACCAATGCTGGGTTCAAAGAAAGGTGAAATAGCTGTCAAACCGCAAATTTGATTTTATATATGTAGAAGGAATTTGCAGACAGACATTCATAAGGACTATATTGGGAACTTGAAATACTTTTGTGGCAAAATATTTTTGATATATACTGGACCCTTCTGTGGAAAAGTCATACAGTGATCATGGACTAGATGATAATGTGACATCATTACCACGAAACAGGTAGGTAGCTGTTAGCTGTGCTGCTAGCCATAGTGGTTTTTTAAACCAACTGTGTTTTGGTGTTTAGGAGTATTGTAAAATAAATTATGTGGCTCGAATACAGAGAATCTAAGCTTTCTATCAAGGTATAACATGGAACTTTTATGCATGGACCCTTCTGTGGAAAAGTAATATAATGGATGGATGGATGGATGGATGAAATATAGAAAAATACAATAGACACACTTAAGGGCTGTTGTGAGATGATAATATAATAATAGTAAAAGTGATAATAATAACAGTATATGATTGTAGCAACAACGGTATATACTAATAATAATAATAATAATAATAAAAACTATAACAATAATAACAATAGCAAAAGTAATAACAATGATAATAGTAATAGTAAGGATTATAATACTACTACTACTAATAAAAATAAAAATATATACACACATTACCACGAAACAAGAAGGATGTCCCGTTAGCTGTGTGCTAGTGTTTCTTTTACTAACTGTGTTTTGGTGTTTAGGAGTACTGTAAAATAAATATTTTGGGTCTTGATTAAAGAGAATCTAAGCTTTCTAACAAGACCCCGACCCACAGTTCCCCCTCATCTGGGAACCTGCAAAGTGCAAACACACTGAGCAAAACAATATCACCATTTTGTGGAACATGTTGAAGTAACTTAAAGTGTTTATGTTGTTACTTACTGTCCAGGAGAAGAGCTAGCTCCGTGTTAAATTGTAGCCGCTTTAGGTCTCGCAGTGCTCTCTACTTTGGAAATACAAGGCCAATTTTAGTAATGCCCCTTTCTTTATCCAGCAACTTCTTCACCAACTACTATAGTTTTTAGAGAGAATGTTGGACCCTGGTTGTCTGCAGATGAATGTTTTGTTCCACTCGCCGCCATTTTGCTTAGAAAATTTGAACTGCCATTGCTCAATGGCTGTAGCCTTTTACAGGGAGGGAGGGCCAAGGGCTCGGAGACAAGAGAGAGGAGGCGACTATTCACATGAATGTGCATTAACATGTGGCCGGAATGGCAGCTAAACAAAAGACTGGAGATCGACACAGAGAGACAGTATGTAATGTCATGCTATACTCCAGATGAAATGCCAAATTAGTGTAGAAATTATTCATTTCTGCTTATTGCCCTTCAAAGAAATGTTTGACTCAAATGGAATATAAGGGAAAAACTGAATTTGTATAATTCTAACTAGCTAGGAAGTCAATATTTGTTATGATCACTATTAGTATTCAATACAGCCTGAATCCTCTTAGAAAAACCTTCTTGTAAATGATTTAGGTGGTTTTCAGGAATCGTTCTCTTTTTACACAACTTTCCAATGGTCTTTTTCTGATGCTTGCTGCCTTTTATTTTGTTGTATGTCAAGATGATCCCACACTGCTTCAATTAAAAAGGGGTCCAGGCCTTGGGGAGGATTCATCATTCCATAAGACTTCTTTTCCCTGATTTACTGTCTAGTTCTTGTGTCATTTGGTACACTCAGGCTCAATCGTAAACCACCCCGTACCCCTTCAATACTGAGTGTCAGTCCCAATAACAACCATTACAATGACAGGAGCTACATAATACTTAAAATACTTCTAAGTGATTCCACAAGTCTAATAACCCCTAATTACCATTTGACATTTCCAATCAAACAATTGAATGAATGCTGCTAATTGTGCTTACATCAAATCAAACATAAAGTAAGATTTGGTACGTTTTATCTTCCTAAACCTTTTGTGATTCTATTTAGTGAAATCATGCAGGACACATGTGGAACTCACATTTGAAGGCCTTCCATTTCTTCCATTTTTCCTGCCCAAACGGAGGATTAGTTTGTAGGGGGCAGTTTGGTATTGAGCCTCGGTCTTTTCTCCTTGTATCTCTTCCTTAACAATGGCTATTGCTCAGCTACCCTTCAGTTAACAGTAGATGGATAAACTGAATTACCAAATGCATTTCCTATGTCCTGTTTCAGGTCTTCCTAGACTTTGTTCTGATTTTAGGACAACCCTTTCTACAGAGCTCCTATAATGAATTGACAATGGAAAAAATTAACGCATGGTCACACATTATTAAGCTGTGGCCACCAATTACTAATGCAGGGGAACTAAATAATTAACTTATGGCTGTTTAAGATATGTTCATGTTCATTGGCAATTATGATTTAATTTAATTCCTTTTCAATGTTGGGGTGAATCACAGTATTGTAACCAGTGGTTTCTAGGTTTGACTAGCTAAACAGTTTAACTACAAAAGAACAAATTAGACAGAACACAAGGTAAGCCATTCAACAACGGCTTTACAGTGATTTTGTTCCACAAAAATAGAAAACCCACAAAAGGTTAGCCTAATTTTTTTAATGTCTTGTACATTAAATATGCTAAAAAAAAAAAAAAAAAAAAGACTTTAACCTTGGCTTGCCTTCCCTTACACTATGATAACCCTGGGGGGACATACATCCTACTCAAAAACTAAATATTATATACCACGATGGTCCTTTACAATGATATCCTGCAATCTGTTGTGATTTCTCTCAATTACACATGTAAGAAAGAATTAATTTGGAACTGAGGGCACACAGGTTGAAATGAAAACAATATGCTGAAATTAAGCAAGTTATTGACGCATTGGTAATTAATGGCTACAGCTTAATTATCTCATTCCCTTGCTGTAGTAATCCATGGTCCCAACTTAGTTATGTCAATCCAGAAGTTAAATATTTCTTTTCTATCAGTGCCAGTACTCCAAACCTTTTAGATGCTGTTTAAATATGGTTTATTTACACCTGCTACTTCTTTTTTGCCTTCCACTTGTCCAATTTCCAAAGTTTTTAAAGCACATCATGCCAAGATTTGCCAAGTTTTAGGCTAAAACTCTTCAGGAATCCCCTTGTTGGTGCAACAATACTATTTTCTGTCCTTCAAAATGCTGTTTCTATGTGACTGGCTGTTTTTAACATTGCTTTAAGATTTCAAATTGGCTCTTTGCTAAACTGCCTGATGTGTAGGCACAACATTGGTTCATTTGTTAAAAATGTTCAGGCATTAAGAGTAAACTTTAAATAGAAAAAGCAGGCAATGTACTAAAAAAAAAAACCTTAAAGCCTGGAGAACTGTTGTTCAAGGCCACTTTAAAAAAATTTAAATGCCAGTGTATATAATGAAATGAAGGTTAGCTTAAAAAATTTAGCAAATTTATATTTTTTAGGAAGATTTTCTTTTAATGTTTTTTTTTTGTTTGTTTGTTTTTGTTTTTTTTTTACTTAAATGAACACATCTAGATTAAAATTTTATGCACAGCAGCTGCCATGACTTGCAGATGCACAATGCCACATTTTGAGAGGTTATATTTTAAAACCGTCAAAATAGGGATGCTATGAAACGAAGTGTCAGTGTGTCATATTTGTGGCACAAGTGCACAAATATTTTTCTATTCCTCAGGGATTGCATTTTCAACAAACCTTAATTCTCAGTTACATTGCATTGTGACTATTGCTCTAAGGAATTAGAGCTATTCTCTTACAATTTCTTATTTCAGAATTGAAATTCTCAAAACTACCTGTTCAATCTTCACATCATTATGTCACTTATGCACATAAATATTTAGCAAGTTCTCATTTCTTTAAACAAGTTGCAAATGCTTTGGGACATCCATGTACAATTCTCCATGTTTCCTACATTATCGATTATGTATTATAATGGGTCTCTGTAGAATTGTCTCACCCCCCACAACATTTCAATTCATTTCCATTATACTTTTTTTATAATATGATATGAAAAATTACAACAGTACAGTACCTGCACACAAACATCAACAACATCCGGACAGGAGCACCGAGCAGCCCAGGACAACGGTGAGCAGGCCTAGCGTGCATTGGGTGCTGCAGTGTGGGCCGCACTGAGAGCAGGCAACCCGCAGATCCAAGGGTAACCCATCCTCCCCGGCAGAGCCCCGCACAGGAACCCGACAGAGCCCGACCGCCACAGGCAAAACCCCCGCGGGCCACGCCAACCCAACACCAAGGCTAGGTACCCCAGGGACAAAGACATGTTCTCGGCAGCACCCCCTCAGGGCTCCCTCAGTGTGTGTGATTGTGTGTGTAGTGCTGCAGTGTTAAATATACCAGTGTCTAAAGTGTAAATAAAATCAGAGGAAGAGAGGTCACAATGGGAGGGGATGGGGGAAGGGCAGAATAAGGGAATAAGGGAAGAATAAATAAATAAATGAATGAGTAAGAATACTTTATACAGTGCCATTTTTATCTTACTCAATTTTGTGTTTTGTATTAGCCTACTATATATTTTCCAAATAGGACGCTATTTGCACCATGTTTGTAGAAAACAATGTCACAAGACTAAGGGATATAAATAATGCCATTATAGAGTACAACAACATCTTTGAAAACATCTAAACAGTCAGCATCTCAACCATAGACAGGTGCTGAAAAACACCAAATGAATATGATGCAGCTGTACAGTGTTCTATTTATAAGAAAGAGTGAAAGAGCTGCATTACCAGTATGTACAGGTAAAACATGCACAAGCACGCATAACTGTACTTTACAGTGAAGAGTACAACACTGTGTAGTGCTAGTAAGTGTGGCCTTTACACATTTGCTCTGGCTATAGACAAGAAGATGCTAAATGGGCTGTTTGCATGTGATGTTACTGTATCATGTCCACAATTAGTAGTTATATAATTATTTAAAAAATGGTGTCTTCTGGACATAGTGTATAATGGAACTGAAAGCAAGTGAACCACCGCACAATTCCATCTACATGGATGAGGCTGGCTTCAACCTAACAAAACGCAGAAGGCCTGTTCGTAATATCATCAGCCACAGAACTACATTTGATGTGCCAGGCTAACAGGGCGGGAACATAACCATGGCTGCTGCTATCCTCGACAATGGTGTGCTTAAGCCCATTCTCATTGTTGGGTCATATAATACAGAGCGTTTTGTCACTTTTATAGATATTCTCTACAGGGATCTCATCCCTGAACAAGAGAGGGGTCTGATTGGAGATGACTTGCCAAAATATGTGATAGTTGGGTCAATGTTCATTTCCATTGTTCCAGGATCATCAGGCAATGGTTTGTGACTCACAACAGGATGCTGATGGGAGTTCCTCTCACCCTACTCCCCATTCCTTTAGCCCATTGAGGAATTTTGTCGGCATGGAGATGGAAAGTATATCATTGCCAGCCGCATACACAGATGACCTTTCTGGACAATTTGTGCCAACGGGCAGGAACATCAGTAGATGTAGGAAAACTGTCATTCCTATAGCACTGCATGTACAGTTTTTCCTAAGGAGATGGTCCTATGTTCACATTTCTTTTGTTTATTTTTTGTTTTGTTTTGTTTTTTGTGCTACTCAGTGCTGTCATTTCCTTTTTGTATCGCAGTGACATGTTCTGTCAACAAATTACATTTCAAACAGCGTAAATGTAAATCTTGTTTATTCTCTTGCAACCAATCTCCCACATACACTAAGTTGTAACCTATGATTCATAATCATTGTCACTAAAACTTAAGCCATAGTTTACATCAGAACATCCCTGCAGAGTATGCTGTTGTATTGACAAAATGACTAAGCAATTTGACTGTTGATCCCAATACAATGACACAAAGACTTGTAATTCTGATGGCACTGACATGTTAATTCACACAGATATTTACTTTTGAGAGATAAACTAAGGATTTTGAGCAAGAGACTGGCGTTTGCAGGTAAACTATGGTGTTTTGCCATTTGTACAAATCATTTTGAGAAATGCACTAACTGTATTGCAAATACTCAAGCATTGTACCAAAGTGACTGAGAAAAATATTAATAGAGTTGTTTTCTATGCTGTTTTGCCTCTGGTTTACCGAAATGGTCACTGAATTAATTTTGAATGATTTCATTCTGAATCAGACAAATGACTGGCAGAGAAAAAAACGTGACAAATAAAGGTGAAGCGAAGAGAGTGAAAATTTGTTCCTGTTCTACCTTTTATTTGCCAAGAGTCTGTAACTTTTTGACAGCTTGTGCTGTAGCAGTAAATTTCCTATGGGGTAAGCTTGTGCTGTCTTTGCCAGCATGCTTATTATTCTGACGATGTATAGAGGGAAAGGGGGAAAAGCTTCCTGATCTTCATTAGGAATGACTCAGCTGCTTTTTCTGTCTGTCAGCAATTCTAAAGCTGATGACGTTCCAGGGACACTGCTGAGAGAAATATTCAACACGGGGACTGAGAGTTTAAGACTGAGGCTGCAAGTGCTAAAATTACACTATTTAAGTCAGACTAAAAATTAAATGAGTATGTACTGGGTCTGTCACGCCAAATAAAAATGGATTATTAACCACCTAGTCAAGCTTGAATAGAGTGATCAAAAAAAAAAAAAATCAGCTTTCAAGATCTAAAGAGCAGGGATTTCTGCCATAGTTACTGGGGGCATATCCTCTGAGAACACTAGGAAATCTCGCCAACCAAATTGAGCAACATTAATACGCTTAAGAGAGTTGAATTTGTTTTAACAGGACCAAACTGCTATAATATGCTGTTGCATCAGTGTATCTGGTAGTCTCAACTGTCTACCTGAAATGTCTGGAAAACGCACATCATCAAAATGAGAATGGTATTAGCAGTGAGCCTCAGCTGCCTTTTGCCATTGCTTTTCACAAAATCTATCCACAAAGTTCTCACTCACCATGGTTAATCTGGTAACTTCGGTTTCTCTCAGTAGTTGCTACCCTCCAACCTTCTCAGTGTGGTATGGGCCCCTCACAAAATTAACCTATGTCATGCTTCAGAAAGTGCATGCACATGCAATATTCTAAACACCATGGTGTTGACATCTCCCTTCAACCATGCAGGCAGGAATCAGTATTTGTGGCAGGCTGCTTAGACCTGTCAAAATCTGTGCTGCCTCTTTTACTTAATTGATCCATTTTTTTATAGACAAATTTTTCCTCTGCCAACTTAGTAGGGTGATCAATTCTGCAAATATTGACATCAATGAATGATGTATTTCTGCCTGTTTGTTGTTGGATGTACAGTTCAATGGTTTGTTTGGATAGTTGTGAGGCTAATGTTGTACAAGGCCTATTTCATTACAGTGTTAGTGGCAGGGTCTCTTCTTCTAGATATCTACTCTGCTGTGTCGCAGACTTAAGACTTCAGACATGCTCTAATAATCCAAACAGTTTAGCAGCAAAATTTATACTGCTAGTCCTTAGTAACATTTTAGGACGAGCAATCTCGCTGCTGCCCTGGTACAGCAATGTCTTTCTCCAGCTGCATGAGTGCCTCTCTCCATTTGTTCTTTGCTTACTCAGCAACAGACCCATACAATTTCATGACAGTCTATTACACATATGCCTTGATTCGTTGAAACAAACAAAGCATTTTCATGATGAAGGCTCAAAAATTGAGTTTCTTTTCTGAAAGGAATAGATGGACTGGAGTTTTTATACACATTGCTGAAAATTAAGACAAAACAACTGCCAACCAAACCTTTGTCAACTTAAGTGACACCTTGCAAGTGTAAACTGTACAGCAACAACGCCAAGGACATTTAGAAAATGGACTTCTCTCAATCTCTCATGAAGCAAGACAAACAGGATGGATGGATGATGGATCATGTGTTCACATGCAAACCTATCAGTCTGGAAATTCATTAGATATGGTGTGCACATGTGCATGTGTTTGTAGAGGGTCAATAAAGGTATACACTTGAAGTACTAGTAGTACATTGACGGGAAAAAAAAAGTTTTTTGAGATTTTTTGAGTTGTTTGTCC
>JBAMHW010000004.1:9805350-9817428 GCA_037177495.1 Rhadinocentrus ornatus
TATATGCATATATATACACACGTGGATAAAATAGTTGGTACCCTTTGGTTAATGAAAAAAAAACTCACAATGGTCACATAAATAACTTGAATCTGACAAAAGTAACAATAAATAAAAATTCTATGAAATTTAACCAATAAAAGTCAGACTGCTTTCCAACCATGCTTCAACAGAATTATATAAAAAAAATAAACTCATGAAACAGGCCCGGACAAAAATGATGGTACCCTTAACCTAATATTTTGTTGCACAACCTTTTGAGGCAATCAGTGCAATCAAACAATTCCTGTAACTGTTAATGAGACCTCTGCACCTCTCAGCAGGTATTTTGGCCTACTCCCCATAAGCAAACTGCTCCAGTTGTCTCAGGTTGGAAGGGTGCCTTTTTCAGATGGCATCTTTTAGCTCCTTCCAAAAATGCTCAATAGGACTTAGGTCAGGGCTCATATAAGGCAACTTTAGAACAGTCCAATGTTTTCCTCTTTGCCATTCTTGGGTGTTTTTAGCTGTGTGTTTTGGGTCATTGTCCTGTTGCAAGACCCATGACCTGCAACTGAGACCAAGCTTTCTGACACTGGCCAGCACATTTCTCTCTAGAATCCCTTGATAGTCTTGAGATTTCATTGTACTCTGCACAGATTCAAGACACTCTGTGCCAGATGCAGCAAAGCATCCCCCTAAACATAACAGAGCCTCCTCCATGTTTCACAGTAGGGACAGTGTTCTTTCCCCTCCCATGGGCTCAACACCTGCAAGAGGGGCCATAGGGGTCGGCTGGAGTGTGAGCTGGGCAGCTGCCAGACGTGGGGACCCTGGCAGTCTGATGCTCGGCTGCAGAAGCTAGCTCTAGGGAAATGGAATGTCACCTCTCTGACGGTTCCGGCTAGATATAGTTGGACTCACCTCAACGCACAGCTTGGGCTCTGGAACCACTGTCCTTGAGAGGGGTTGGACCCTCTTTCATTATGGAGTTGCTCCCGGTGAGACGCCGAGCTGGTGTGGGCATGCTCATTGCCCCCCGACTTGGCGCCTGTATGTTGGGGTTTACCCCGGTGGTCGAAAGAGTAGCCTCCCTGGTAAGGTCTATTCAGGGGTGCTGGAGAGGAGGGTCTGTCTGATAGTCGAACCTCTGATTGAGGAGGAGCAGTGTGGTTTTCGTCCCGGTCATGAAACAGTGGACCAGCTCTTTACCCTCTTCAGGGTCTTCGAGGGGGCATGGGCATGTGCTTTGTGGAGTTGGAGAAGGCGTTCGACCGTGTCCTCTGGGGACTCCTGTGGGGGGTACTCCGGGAGTATGGTGTGCCAGACCCCCTTGTTCGAGCTGTCCAGTCCTTGTACAACTGGTGTCAGAGCTTGGTTTGCATTTCTGGCAGTAAATATGAATCATTTGCGGTGATGGTTGGACTCCACCAAGGCTGCCCTTTGTCACGATTCTATTCATAATTTTTATGGACAGAATTTCTAGGCGCAGCCGACGTGTTGAGGGGATCTGGTTTGGTGGCCTCAGAATTGGATCACTAAACGAACACCATTTTGCTGATGTAGCGGAAAGGGAGGAACAGTCGTCCAGTTTTACAGTCGTCCAGTTTTCCAGAGCTGAATAATGGCGGCCAACAACTCAGCAGGTGCAGGCAGAGGCTATATTGTAAAGACGTGAGTATGAAGTTATTTAGTTATAAGTGTAATGTATACGGCAGCATGCTACCTATCTTATCTTTCCCTGATGACAGTTATGGATCTGATCCTTTGTTGGAGGCTGCGGTTATACCAACTCAGTAGAGTAAATCCACGTAAATGTTAGCAGTATTTCAGCCGAGTTCGCGGTCATGGAGAGGTTATACATGTTACAAATTATGCATAAAAGTATAGTCTCCCAGTAAGACCATGCATTCATCTCTAGTAGACTTAATTACTGTAATGGTCTTTTAATAGGACTTCCTAAAAAAAGCATTAAACTTCTGCAGCTCATCCAGAATACTGCTGCTTGAGGACTAACCATAACTAAGAGATCTGAACACATCACACCAATTTTAAAATCTTTACAGAATAGATTTTAAAACCCTTCAGATTGTTTACAAATACCAGAGCGATTTAGGCCCAGAATACATCTGTTGTATGTCAAGAGAATATAAACCTAGCAGAGCTCTTAGATCCAAAAATTCTGGTCAACTAGTCAAGACCAGAGTCCAGACTAAACATGGAGAAGCAGCATTAAGCTGTTATGCTGCAAACAAGTGGAACAAACTGCCAGTGGAGATTAAACTTTCACCAAATGTAGACATTTTTAAACCCAGGTTAAAACATTTCTTTTTTCATGCGTCTATGCATGAAATTTGCATGGTAACTTTTTGAAAGATCTTGCTCTTAATTATTTTATTGTAATTTATGATTTTATTGTGATTTTTGTTATTTGTTGCTGCCTTTTACTACCTTTTAATGCTTTCTTTGCACCATCTGTAATGCTTTTCATGTTTTATACAAAGCACTTTGAATTATCCTGTACATGAAATGTGCTGTACAAATAAACTTGCCTTGCCTCTACACAAATATGATAACATACCTGTTGGCATGTTTCTTTAAGTAGCATGGAAGCAAAATATGAAAAAATCACGAGGCAAAAAAGTGTATGCCTGATATGAAGGCATAAAGGCTAAACTAAAGTTTTGCTAAAAACTAAGCTAAAGGCTAAAGGCTGAACACAATCGCAAAATAGTGTAATATTCTCTGAAGTGCATTGTAACTAATGATGTATTTATATTGTACGTTACTTTATATAATAGAGTCTCCAAAGTACCCATAAAGTACATATAATATAACCATAATATTATGTTTGCTTTCATATGAACTGCCAGTGTGGGTTCACCATAGGTCATTGTGGCCATCAAAGTACCATGCCAGCAGTGGCACTGAGGCATTTATTTGGCAGTACCACCTGGGGCTAGGATGCTGCTGTGGAGTAGACAGGGAGGCAGGAAAAATATTTCAATAAAATGTTCCAATAAAAAGTTTGCTGCATCCCCGTGTTTTAGCATATTCTTAACTGCATTGCATTTTTTTAAATGATTTCTATAAGGCTCCATTCACACGGCAACTCAATAACAATATTTTTGCCCATGAGTGACTCATCAGATTTTTTGTCTGAATGGTGCAAATCAGATTTTTTTTTTTAAATTCGACCCAGGCCAATTGGACTCATGCAGGACTTTGCACAAACAAACTCAGCTGCATTGCCTGTTCATGCCTCTTTACAGAAGTATGAGCCACTGCTCCACAAAGGTCCATTGTTAACATTTGTGCTCCCACACTTCAGTGGGATGAAGGTTGCATTGAAATAATAATGTGAACGACTCATTAAAACATTGGATTTGAACATTAAGACCTGCAGTGTGAATCTAGCCTAAGTATAATTGGTTCACTGTTGCCAAATGTGTTCTATGTCAGTGTAAACACCAATTAAAACAGACCTATATAATGTAAAGTACATTAATTAATTGAAGATATCTTTGCATATTTAAAAGCTGTCTTAGTGTTTTGAATTGAATTTTATACTAATAAGAATGGCGTAGACATGAAAAGATATATGAACATGTATACTGATTGTGCTTTTAATTTTTTCAGCTGAGGTAGACTACTACAGTATAGGCCACAGCACTTTGTTTCACAAATGAGGCCCTTAAAAGGCATTTAATAGCATAAAGTATGATGACATGCAAAAAGGTGTCTGCACGTTATTTTGGATTTTTGAATTTTTTATACAACTTCTTGCAAAGAACTTGGTACTACCATTAGGTACGTATGTAAGAGGGTCATATACATTTTAAAACAAAATATTGATAAAAATATGTTTCAACTCGTGTTCAGCCAATAGGAGGAGGCGCCAGTGTTGGATGTGACGTAGTTTAAACGTGGGGTTAAGTAAGGGGTAAAAAAAGAAAGTAAAATCACGAATAGGAAATTAATTCTGTAAATTAAGGCAGGCAGATATTTTTGGCAGGAAGAAGAATTGCGGTCAAATGCTAGTATGTCACTGCTGGTAAGTGCATAACATCAGTGTTCCATTTGGGTCAACATATACCCTCGACAGTGTACACAACAGAAGAAAGTGCTTAGTGCAAGCTACGCACTACATTCCAGTGTACTCACGTAATAAGACACACTCTTTTTCAATGTAACCCCATGTGCTAGCATTTAGCAACAACAAATGTGATACAATAGAACAAAGGAATCATGATTGAGGTCTCTTCTTCTGTCTAGATTAGTTAAAAAGACTTATCACAATGGTTGTAAGTGTAGGAATTCTAAAAGATGCTAGGTTAGACGGAGATGTTAGTTTAGCATGTATTAGCAATTCTTGAGCATTTCTTGTCTCAAATAACCTTATTCATTCAACAACACAAACTCAAAGAAATTAGTGGAAAACATAAAAAAAAGCAATCATTTACAGTGAAGCTGATCATGCTTAGCCGTGTTATGCTAAAGCTAATGCAGATGCTAAATGCTAAAGCCCAGTATGTGTCTCTGTTACCACAGTCCTTTGGAAACTGTGGGTCCCTGAGGAAAAGGGGGGAGAGCTTGAAAGGGATCTTTTGTCCAGCTAAATCTAGTTGTGTCCATTTGGGTCTTGGCTCTGGCGAGTTGGATACTCTTCAGAAGAAGGCGACTGGTCACTTCCTCTTGGTTGGAGAGGTTAGTAGAAATGCTAACCAGGCGGCTCTCTTCGAGAGAAAATTTGGTTTGTCTAAGAAGGTCCCAGAGTCTGAATGCTGCTGCAAAACAGAACAGAGAGAAATCAGCTGTGTCTGGCAGGCTGACTTGGAGATGAGTTAGAGCAAGTTGAACTTCCAAGGCTTTGTCCTCTGGGGAGGCCTGGAGGAGAGCAGAGCTGCTGTTCTTTGGAGCCTGGGAGAGATGCTACTTTTGACCCTCCATGATAAAGTTGAGAGAGGTGTAACCTGGTCTGGGCAGAAGAGAGACTGAATGAGAGGAGCCCTGTGGCTTTATCCTAAAGATGGGGGAAGCTGGTGGAAGTGGCTACCTGGAAAAGAAGTTGGTTCTCTCTCACAGTTTTAATCCACAAATAAATACTTGGCTCTGTGCTGTACCAACATAAACAAAATCGAGGAATACTATTGCAATCTCAGGGCCTGAGCTCATTTTAGATAGAGAAATAAAAAAGTGGAAAACTGTTCTGTCATCCAATGGATAAAATTTGAAATTCCTTTCATAAATTCAGCTTATTATCCTTTAATAGTTTGAAAATCCACCCATTATGAGGATATAGATGTACACTTTAGCATGCAAATGAAAATGATAGCTTATGGTGCTTTCCCATTACATGGTATGTATGGTACAGTATGGCTCACATTTTCTATTGTTTGGAATTTCTAGTATTGTTGGTGCAACCTCATGTGTGGTTCCAAGCATGCTAAACTGATGCCAACAGACATGGGTGTTGTTAGGCCTATTTTAGGGGGTCCGGAGCTATCCTAAAAATGATAAATGTATTGATTTCATTATTGGCTTTAACGATTGTGGTGTTAGCGATCGATTGAGCTGTGTTTAGCAATGTCTGAAACACAGCACAGTAAAGCTTCCCATCTAAATTCCCGGCAGCCAAATCGGGTCCATTTATCACCGCTCCAAGTTTTCTTTTCCACCTTTCACTCTGATTGCATGTAAGGTTTAATCTTATGGAATACAGAATGCTGACATCAACTGATGTGCACATCCAAAGGGGAAAAAAACATGGAAATCCAATATTGGTAAAGTTCTGGTACTGTACTCACTGTTTTGTTACATTTACATGAGTTATCAATTAGTTTCTCTCCTTACAATCCACATTTCTTACCAAGTATATAACAACTATGGCCACAACCATTCAGTACAAACACAGGAGTGTATTTACAATTGTGACCCTTGAAAACGTCCAATACAAACTAGCTTTAACCACTATCACACAAAACATAAAATTACCTTAACCATTTACTTAAGCCATCAAAACAACTTATAAAGCAAAAAAATACTGCTTCTTCTCAAACTGCCCCCCCTCTCCTCCGGCCACTTGGTTAGTGCCTGCCAAACTAATTAAGCACACCAGGCCCTTGTCAGCAACACTCATGGGCACGCCTCCATGATTGTACTGCTCTCCAAAGTCACCTCAATGAGAAAGAGAGAGGTCAGAGGCAAATCAGATACAGATGAAAATAAACAAAATCATTGTATTAACCAACTAAATAGAATTAATCTTTGGTGGAGCAATACATCAACAAAAACAATAGAAACACAAATAAATCGCATCAGAGTGTATGTAGAAGTTTGAGTGTGTATAATAATATTCTGAGCACCTGCTTATTGAGGGGGGTTTCTGCATCTCCCTCATGCTGCACCTGCATGTAACACTGAGTCTATGAGCGAAATGGTTATAAGGGGCAGGTATTTTGTGTTTTGTTTTGTATTTTTTCAAGATGGTTATCAGTGATCTCTGTCTCCAGCAAAAACTTGGTTATTAATGAAATAGTAAGGCCTTCCTTTTTAAAAAATTGAAGACTTGCTAGCCCTGTTTAGTTTAAATCTTAGCATAATATTGAGCTCTGTTATTGTTAGCTTTGAAAACAGAGAGCTCAGTTTGCTTAGTTAACTGTTATCATTAATGAAAAAGACAAAAAATGTAAATAAATTATTACTCCATCACTTCTAAACAGTACAGGGACACAGAGGACAGGGACATCTCCTGAGGAGGTGAGTATGCAGGGTTTAACAGCAAGTCTGACCCTCAAAGACATGGGGTTCTGTTACTCTATTCAAGTAATGTAAATAGCTATAATGATGTTAACCTTCTATTAGAAAGAAGGTGAAGCAGATGTATGGAGAAAGAGACCAAACAGATCCAGAGATAGAAGAAACAACACTTTCCTCAAGTGGGCTTAATCTAGGTAATAATGCCATCCCAAATAGCTAAATATTTTGGGGGGCCAAATCTGACCCACATCTTCAGTTTTGATGACATCTGGACCACATGTGGCCCACAACACACTTGCCATAACCAAAGTCTAGGCCGGCTAAAGACATCTGGACCATAATTGGCCCACAACACAGTTGCCAGTGGTGTAAATAAACCAGAAGTGCCTAAAGTAGCCTGGATTTGGCCCAAATGTGTTTGCTATCTGTATAGTCTTCTCTTTTAACTCACTTTTGGCTATAAGTCATGTTTTTTTGTCCGTGTTGCTCGAACGTTAAAAGCACTGCTCTAATAAACAGCTGATCCTGCCGACACTGAGGGAGCTTGATCAGCTGAGAGGGGACTGTCTGTAATGAATGAATATAAAGAATGAGAAAGTCTTTATCAGCCATATTGTACTGTTCTTTGTCATACCGTATAATAGAAAAGCATTACTACTGAAGTTACCATTAATGTTCAACAATGGCAATTTTAGAGAAGACATTCTGATATCCAGAAGAGATTTTGCTTATTTCAGCAACATTCAGCATGTAATACAGCTGAGTGGCTACCCTACACACAATAGCTAGAGTGTAATAAATGATAAAAAGTCAGTTAGAAAAACCCTTGTCAATGTCTTCCCAAAAGAAAAGGAAAAAACAATGCAAGATATTTCTTTTGACAGAGATCGTTTAAAGGTTAACCTTGAAGAGATGTTATGAATCACTGGAAAACAAAAGAGTAACTGACTTTGAGTGTGCGCCAGTTTGTAAATGACTGCTCATGCATGGTGTATACACTCTCTGTCAAGATTTATTCTTCTTCTTAAAGCAACAGATGGGAAGTAAAAAGGAAGTAACTGTACATCTGCATGCACATCCACATGTAAGTGTAGATGTCTGTATGTCAGACTCACAAGAGTGACAGATCGAGATTGTAAAAGAAAATAACAGCATGTGCAATTATGCATGTTATGGATCTACATTATAGAGCAAGTTTGTTTTATACACTTGAGAGATTAATAGAATTTCTACGTCTTCTAGCATTGTGGTTTTGAGTGTGTGGGTGGAAGTGTGTGTTTGATTGTGAGTACATTCAGAAATGGGAATGACAAAGAGAGAGGAGAGAGCAGAGCTGGCTATCCCTTTATCTTTCTGTTTAGGCTCACCTCCAAGATTTATCCTCTGCAATGTTACTGTCAGAGGTCCATTAAGCAAAATCTGGATCCCAATGCACCCATGACGATGGGAATCACAGTCTCAGTATACTTTGCACTGAATTAATAAATATGCTTGATGGAATTTCTGGCAACTCTCTCAAAGCCCAAGTGAGACATCCTTACAGTGTATAAAGAAGTAATATAAAGTTATTTAGAATAATTTAACCAAACTTTATTTTACTAGAGAATTAATGATGCAAAAGATTAAAAGTTATGTTATGAACAAATAAAAGGTCAGATTTAATAATTTCAAATATGTAAGCTGTGATACATCTATTTTTGTTTGTGAAAGCTTCTGTATTCGTAATATTTTGGAAAAAGATAGATAGAGGGAGCAGATGCAGAGGTGGAGGGTGCAGCATTAGAAATGCTAGAAGCTCCACTGTCAAACCTGATGTAGGACTGGTTAAAGAAGTTGGCTCTGTGTACATCATCTTTCACATGTTTGTGCTCCAAGATTGTCCAGATGCCACCCAGACTGCTCCGTTTAAAGGCCCCATATTTTACATTTTTTCAACAATTTCATTTGGGTGTCAGAGGTCCAACAACATTGTTTTAAAAGCGTATTACCCTAAATTCACTCTTGGTCCTTAATTTCAGCCATTCCAAAAGTACCTCTAGTGGGCTCTACGAAGAACGGGCTGTTTCTGTGTTTGAACCTTCAAATGTTCATGAGTGGTGCCTGTCCACGTCCACTCCATGCCCCTCTCTAGGAGACAATCTTGCTTTCACTGGCGCCCATTCTGTGATTTTAGAGGGCAGGCTCAGCTAGCCGGGGGATGGGTCAATGGCAGTATCCACTACCAGGGGTAGTGGTTATTTCCCTTTGTGAGGTCACAAAGGTAAAGATCTCAGACTCACCTGTTTGAGCACACATTCGCTAAAAAGTGAAGCAAGCAAGTGAGAGAGGTGACAGAATTTTCCCATTTTTGAGCCTCATACACAGGCTATGAGGACACATGACTGTTAGAAAACTTTTAGAAAGTGAATTTTGCATAATATGGGACCTTTAAGCTGTGTGTTTTACTTCTTTTTTATTTAGTTTGCCTAACTATTGTTATCCCTGTTTTCGCAAGCAGTATAAATTATGACTGCAGCATACTTTTGCATATTGGAAAACTTGCTACAAACAAGTTTTCAGACTTATTTTATGGGGACCAGGAGTGGCCAGCAAAGATGATAACAACAATGGACATGTATTGCCAAAACAGAGAAAGAAAAAGCACAGAGGTCGCAAAGGCGGTGTTTGGAACAGGTTGAGATCCCAGGCTCATCACCCACCTTTGCCCTGCATCCTACTAGCTAATGTTCAGTCCCTGGAAAACAAGTTGGATGAACTCAGGGGTTGCATGAGATACCAACGGGACGCAAGGAACTGCAACATTTTCTGCCTGACCAAAACATGGCTTAGTCCTCTGGTGCCAGACCAGACCATATCAATAATCCCTCTCTGTTTTCTGCAAGGACAGAATGGAAGAATCAGGCAAATCTAAAGGTGAAGACGTTTGTCCTATGGTGAACAACTGGTGTAACCCCCAAAACAACAAAACTCTCTCCAGCTTGTGCTCACCAGATTTGGAACCTCTCTCCATGCTGTGCTAACTATTCTATCTCCTCAGGAAGTTTAGGCAAGGCAAGGCAAGTTGTTTTGAATAGCACAACTCATGTACAAGACAATTCAGTGCTTTACATTAAAAAATTAAAAGCATTACAGCAACAAGCAAAAAGAAGTGCATTAAAACTAGCTTTAAAAGAAAAACAAGAAATTTAATTTAAATAGAAAGTTAAAAACTAAAATAAAATAGATAGAATGCAAGAAATAAAGTTCCAGTAATAAAAAACTGCTGAGAGACCAGCAGTTTTCTGGAGGTTGTTCCACATTTGCAGGATTTGAGGCCGGTGATAGTTCTGCTAGTATTAGCATGCTAACTGCTGCAGCCGTCGGGATGTGAGGAGAACACTGAGGAGAGTGTCCTGCAGGAAGGCAACAGTACCTGACAGCATTCCTGGTTGGGTGCTTAAGTCCTGTGCTGACCTGCTAGCTCCTGTGTTCACCACATTGTTCTGCATTTCTCTGAGCCAGTCTGTTATCCCTACCTGCTTTAAAAGAGCCCTCATCAGAATGCTGAAGAATGCTTGTCCAGCCAGCCTTAATGACTACCACCCTTTGGCCCTCGCCTCTGAGCTCATGAAGGGCTTCGAGAGACTGATCTAGGGCACATCTGTGCCGCCCTCTCTGAGTCTCTGGACCCACTTCGGTTACTTACTGGCCAAACAGATCCACGGACGACGCCATCTTCCAGTTACTGCACACCATCCTCACCCTTCTGTACTTCCTGTCAATCAAAACTGGTGTGGGTCTCAGCCCTCTGCTCTTCTCCCTGTACACTCATGACTGTTTAGCCATGGACAAACTGGCAGAGTGGTGTCATGCTAACAACCTCCTGCTAAATGTTGGCAAAACTAAGGAGATGAGTATTGACTATGGTAGGAGACAGCATAGGAACTACACCCCTTAGGACATATGGGACTCTGGTGAGGATCTGCAGTCTCAAGTACCTGGGTGTGCACATCACCAAGAATCTATCCTGGACTATGCACAGGTGCAGCCAGGTGAAGGTGAGGCAATGCTTTTTTCACCTCAGACAACTAAAGACATTCGGAGTCTCTCTGAAAATCATGAGGATATTCTACCCTGAAGGGGTGGAGAGTGTTCTGACTGGGAACTTCACCAGGTGGTACCGGAACAGTACTGGGCTTGACCAGAGGGCCCTGCAGAGGGTGCTTAGGTCAGCAGAGCCTTACTTGGGTACAACACTCCCCACCCTCGAGGACATCTTAATGAAGAGAACAACAGCCAAAGCGAACAGGAGGGTCTCAGGAGGAACTGTGAACTCTACCCTTTAGTGACACTGGCAAGTTTCATATATATACAGTATATATTTATATATATATACATATATATATATATCGTGGTAATCGCGTGTTAATGCAATAATTAATTAACGCGTTATTTTTTTAATTGCGTTTTTTTTTTTTGTTTGTTTGTTTTTTTGCTCACTGGCTGTGATCACAGAAACATGCAGTCCACGTCTCCCTTCCCTGCTGCAGCAGTGTGTCTGATGTAATCGGGAGAGAGCGGGTTTATTAAAATGAAGAGACCTTTTCTGTCTGGAAGTCAAGAAAGAAGAAAAGAACCAACGTTTTTTTTCTCAGATGGGCAGAACACTGTGATTTTTGGATGGGAAACTGCTCCCAAGAGACAATGAGAAACTTTTTAGCAAAGATAAGACATGTTTTCTGACTGTTTTACAAACGTGAAGCATGAACTGGGACTTCTTCTGCCTCTGGTTCGGTGAATCTTGGTCATAGCGAGATGAAACTACCAGCTGTGGAATCTGTGAGATGTGAGCCTTTTGTCTGTTCATGCAGTCAGTGCACGGGGAGACATCATCTGTGTTTACATATTTTTCGGACTTTGCGTACCTAGTATTTTAAATGTTTGTTGTCTTAACTGTGTTTGGTGGTCACAGAAATAGTTTTGCTGAGTGGTTAGCTGAGATTCTGGACAGTAGATCAGTGATTCCCAACCCAGGTCCTAAAGGACCACTGTCCTGCAGGTCTTAGATGTCTCCCTGCAACAACACACCTGATTTAAATTCATGGCTCATTAGCAGACTTGTGCAGAGCTTGTCAGAGAACCATTTATTTTTATCAGGTGTGTTGTAGCAGGGAGGCATCTAAGACCTGCAGGATAGTGGTCCTTGAGGACCAGGGTTGGGAATCCTTGCTTTAGATAACACAGACCTGACGCTACACCCGGAAGTCCAAATGTTAACCCCTTTACTCCCGGTAGCGGAGCTAAGAATGCAAAGTTAGAGAATTTCTAGGCAGAAATCTGGATAATGAAGCACTAAAGGTG
>JBAMHW010000004.1:9827968-9840406 GCA_037177495.1 Rhadinocentrus ornatus
CTGGTATGACTTCTGTGAAGAGTAACAACTGCAAACTGTTGCAACGTAGCTTTTCTACTGTAGGCTAACTAACAAATCAGCCGTTTCTACCGTTTTATATAGCAAGTAACAGTAAATGTTACGACCTAAACAGGAAGATAAAGTAGTTGCTGGACCACCCTGCCCTGTTTTTAACATAACGCCAAAATAAACTTCACTGTTAGATTGCATTAACTCACCTATCCAGCTGCAACCTCCGCTTTAGCTTTGAAGTACCTCTCCTCATCAGCTGCCTCCACCTGGTCAAAATTCCACCGATGTACACTCTTATTTTCTCCCAGTTATTATTTCTTTTTCTTTTCTTGGTTTTTTTTTTCCTCGGTCTCACAGGCAGAGTATAGATGGTCCTCCATTTTAAAGTAAGCTGGCAAGCTGAATCATTCCCGATTGTCTTGGCTTGTTTACGCCACCCCCATGCCCTCCCCCCGAAGTTTGTCTCCTTTCGGCTACTGTTTTCAAAGATGGCGATGCAACATGGCAGTCTCCAGTTGGCTGCACCGCCACCTATATATTTATAAACATCTAATTCTAAGCTTCATTTGGATAGGACTGTGATTAGACTTTGGTAAAATACGTATTTATGAAAGCAATTCTTGATTTTTGCCAACAAAATGCCCAAAAAACTACACAATGTACCTTTAAGGTTTGTTTATATTTATAGTTACTTTTTTATTATTATTATTATTGTGAGTGACAATCCTGAGGAATTTTTTGTTTAATCCCATATAAATATTGTATTTTTGATTATGCTCTGGTTCTCTACATGCAGTTTTTTTCTTTTTTCCATGGAAAAATATGTTGATTGAGAATGTTAATCAACCATTGTTCAGCAGGCCTGAGTTTTAGCACGTTTGTTCACCATTTATAATTGTAAAGAATGTATTTTTGTTACTTTTGATGTTGGGAAAAAATAAAAAAATATATATATAAATTATACTTTATTACCTGGCTCTACTGATTAAAAGATATGTTTTGATTTTTAAGAACTAAAAAAGTTAAATTTGGTCAATTAGAATGTACAATTTTGTAACTGGTATTAGAGTAATGCTTACTTAACAAGCTGAGTTAAACAAATGGGTGGTGGATGATTGTCAAACTAAGTAACTTCAGTTACTGTAACTCTGTTATTAGTACATTCAACCTAAATCTTTAATTCCAGTTCAATAAGTACATTGAACATAGTCCACTGCACTTATTCAACTAATGCTTCATTACTTAAAAATGTAAGCAAACGAGTTACCTTTTTAAATAGATTAAACTTATCCACTTCTGTACCTCCACTTGCATGTATTGCATTGCATTGTATAATATAGCTACCTCTGCTTGAGAATTGTTATCGTGCTCTGGTTCAAATTTTTACAGCTGAAGTACAGCAATGTTAAAAGTGTAAAAAGAGTTTGAGTAAACAGGGCGGGTGCTCCATTTGCTGAAGGTGCAAAAAGTAAGTCATTGTAATGGCAACTTAAAGGCCATGACAGTGGTGTTTTTTTTTATTTATTTTTTATTTTTTTCTAAATGCTTTTAAATCCTACAGTTTTGGGAAGCAAAGACTGTTTGTTAGCTGGAGGGGACTTTAAATATCAATTAATAAAATGTGACAATGGCACGTTTATCCTCTCCTTATAACACACACACACGCACGCACGCTAACCTGTGTTCGAGTTCCGAGGGAAATAAAAGCTCACGCTGATGGGTCGAACAACAGGGGGCGGACGCGCGTGCAGCTGCTTCTGAAATGTTGAGCACTTTTACCAATTAATTCGCACTGTTGTTTTTTTATTTTTTTCATTTTTTATCCGCACGCCTGCTAGCGAAGCTGAGAAGACAGAGGGGTGCAGAAATGGATGGAGAGATGTAAAGTCCGCATGAGAGGGTGGGAGTAACACAAAAATGTGTAACCTCCTTCAGCAGTTTGTCAGTCCTTGTTTACTGTCTACCAGCTATAAACTGTTCACTAATGGCTGCGCGCACAGTGCGCTCTCCATCAATACCATTATGTTGCAGGAGGGGGGGAGGGCGCTCCCTGCTTCCTTGCCTTGTAGCCTGGTTGTCAGTTCAGAGTTCAGAGGGCAGTCGGACTCGCCTGAAAATCAGAGGCGGTTTAACAGAGCACCAGCGTAGAAACACAGGTAGGCTAGTGTTCAATAACTGCAGACCGATGCTGCATTGCGCTCTTCGCTGAGCAGGTCGGTCCGTTGAGGGACAACATCATGCTTCTCACTAAGAAACAACACCAACGCAAGATAATAACTAATATAAAATAAGTATAAAATATGTTAGCGTGGATCACAAAAGCTTACTGGCGGTAGAATGTGTTACTCTTTGTCCGCCTGTCTGGATTCTTTCCTTTCAGCAAACAAATGTTTGCTGTAATGATGTGTGACCACTAACCTCAACTGGACAGGACATACATATTACAACTAATAGCCAAAGAGAACAGCCATTGTGTGTGATAATTCCTGCTTCTTACAGAGAAGAATGAACAAAGCTAGAACTGCCCCAACAAAATAGCTGCACCAGCAGAATTATAACTGACTTGTATTAGAGGCAGATCACTTTTTTTCCCTTTCCTCTACCCGTCTCTCTTTGTCCTTTCTATGAATATGTGAATAAAGATATTTTCCCACCGGGGGCTGTCAGCAGCCGGGACAGCAAGCCATTTAATCTTCCTATATGACAGGAGGGGGTGAGGTCTGTCCCCGGTAACCGACACAGGCTACACACACAGCGACCCAACACCGCCTCTGCTGCCTCTCTTGTTACAGCTCAGCGATCGAGTTACGTGGCCGGGGAAAATGTTGCAGTAGCGAGGAAAGAGAGAGGTAGACAGAGAGAGAGAAAGAGAGAGAGAGAGACTGCAGCATCGCTGGAGACCGGAGACAGTAGCAGTCCCAAACAGTGCAGGTGAGAGGAAAAAAAAAAAAGCTGGAGGAGGAGGGAGAGGAGGAGGCGTGTTGGCTGGACTGAGAAAGAGAGAAAGAGAATGCGGGACTCTTGGAAAAGACGCATCTACACCCGGTCCATGACCAAAACAGCCATCCTGAGCGCGGACTGCAGGATTACTCCAAGCTGATGTCGGGATACCAGCTCAACAAAAACAGGTTCTTAGCTCATTTTCTGAGGCTATGAGGAAGATGTGAGGAGAAACTCGCGCTGAAAAGCACTCTTTCTCTTTTCATAACTTAATGTGAAGGAATCTGACTGTTTGGCACGTTGCTCCACTGCGGGAGGGTAAGGGGGGAAAAACGGAAACGCAGCTGGATTGGAAGGTAAGAGAAGGTCCAGCCGAGGCATCTTTCCAATTAAACAGATTTTTATTCTTCTTTGGAGATGTGAGTTCATTTTTACACCGGCGTCCGGTGAACTGAGCTGTTTTTTTTTTTCTCCCCTCTCGTGTCTTTTGTGTAGAGGTGCTGCATTGCAGTTTCTAACTGAAAACCGCGAGGAAAAGCCGCTGTCCCAAATGTGACTGGAATAAGAACTTAGAAACGGCATTGTGAAGTGGCAAGCATCCACTGGATAGCTCTCCGTTTATGGAGAGGAGATGAATGAGGAGAGTGGATTAATCAAACGCTGATGAAATAGGGTTTTTTTCCGCAGCAGGATGGATTTTTTTATATCTTCAAGACTGCAGAATTATTTTCATAGAAGTTGAAAACCTACCACTGAATGTAGGAGGAGAATAAAAGAAAAAGATCTTGCTCCGCTGAAGTGAACTACACTTGCAGAAGCTTTTCCCCGGACCTCAGGCGGCAGTCCGCAGGGAGCGATACAGAGAAGGCAAGAAAGGATAAATCAAACACCCACGCTGTGAGGTACACCAGACCACAAAACACCAATAAAGAAGAGACGAAGCCCCAGCTGGGAAGCAGACTGAGCTGTAAAGAAGAGGCGGGAGGAAGAAAGAGCCATGCAGAGGCTTGGTGCAGTGCACTCCTCCGCGGCGCAGGCTCTCAGCCTCGTGGTCGTACTGCTGCAGCTGCTGACTCAGCTACCGGGTGCCGACTCAGCTCTCCGGTACCGAGTGGCGGAGGAGGGCCCACCGGACGTCAAAATTGGTAACGTGGCCGCAGATCTGGGCCTTACAGCCGGTACTGGCAGCGGGGATGTCACTTTCGCTCTTGAGAGTGGCTCAGAGTTCTTCAAGATTGACAATGTGACAGGTGAGCTTACAACAGGCCCACGACGCATTGACAGAGAGAAGCTCCTGCAATGCCAGATGATATTTGATGAAAATGAGTGCTTTTTGGACTTTGAAGTGTCAGTGATTGGACCACTGCAGAGCTGGGTAGACCTGTTTGAAGGCCGTGTTGTCATAACAGATATCAATGACAACACACCTTCCTTCCCTTCACCTGTTCTGCAGCTCTCAGTTGAGGAAAACCGCCCAATAGGAACCCTGTACCTGCTCACCACAGCAACAGATAGGGATTTTGGACGAAATGGCATTGACCGATATGAGCTCATCCAAGATAATGGAGCTGGGTCAAGTTCAACAAGACGCACAGCAGGAGGAAACCCCATTACTAGAGTGGATGGACCTGACCGGAGGGGTAGAAGTGGGGATAATGGAGCAGGAGCCAGGAGCAGTGTGTTTGAACTGCAAGTTGCAGATACACCAGATGGAGAAAAGCAACCACAGCTCATTGTGAAAGGCACACTGGATCGTGAGCTTAAAGACTCTTATGAGCTTGTCCTCAGGGTTCGAGATGGAGGAAACCCTCCACGTTCCTCCCAAGCGCTACTTCGTGTTTCCATCACCGATGTAAATGACAACAGTCCACAGTTTGAGAGGTCAACATATGAAGCTGAAATGACAGAAAACGCCCCTCCAGGTACACCTGTCCTTCAGGTCAGAGCTTCAGACCGTGATATTGGAGTCAATGGGCAGGTGGAGTATGTCTTTGGAGCTGCCACTGAATCTGTAAGGCGACTCCTCCGTCTAGATGAGGCCACTGGATGGTTGAGCGTCCTTCACAGGATCGATAGAGAGGAAGTGGCACAGTTGAGATTCACAGTAACAGCCAGGGACCGCGGTCAGCCTCCCCGCACTGACCGCACCACAGTAGTTTTGGCTGTCCGGGATGAAAATGACAATGTCCCAGTTGTAGAGATCAGAAAGATTGGACGGATCCTTGTGCGAGATGGAGCAGCGTTAGTGCCAGAGAATGTTCTGGTGGACACACCTGTGGCTCTGGTTCAGGTGTCAGACCGAGACCAAGGAGAGAACGGGGTTGTGACCTGCACAGTTGTGGGAGATGTTCCATTCACGCTAAAGCCAGCTGGTGAAACAGTACTCCCACCCTTACCTGCAGATGAAGCTTTTGACAGGTAAGGCAAACTAAGAGTTGCCATTTGTAGTTGGATAGCTGCTTTAATGCCTATCAATAAACAATCCAGAGATAACAGTGAATCAAAGACTCTAGAATAGATCATAAAACTAAGCCACTGTTTCTGGTGATGCATTAACAAAGCTGCGTAAAAGGATTCAGTCCTTGTCACAGGAATGCAGTCTATTTACCTTGAGGGCACCTCAGACAGTAAGTAATGTTAGGTAATTGTGAAGTAATGATGCATTTTAAATCAAAATGAGACATAAAGCAATGCCTTACCCCAGGGTGCATAAAACTTTTAACTAGAAAAAAGTTGATAATATTTGGATGTGCCATTAAGCACCTGATTTATAGTTGCCAACAGAAAGCTTCCTGACTCTCCCTTTGGTATCTAAGCAGGTGTATTATACACATAAATACAATACTGTATACCTTTATATGGCTTCTCATCCTTACAGTTGCTAATGCAGCAAGCAGCTGCAACATGGGTCTCTCAAAGAATTTGAAGAATAAGTGCTCCTAGTGTTATTGTATGGAAATTTCATTTAAGCTTGGTTCAAGTAGTTTCACTCATCCACTAAGGTTACAGGGTGGTTAGGCTGTCATACAATCTGTAAACTTTAAGTATAAATATTCATCAAAGCGAAAAGCTTTTCACTCTTTAATATAGTTTCAGCAGTGCAGACGCCAAATGTCAGTGCTCTTCAGTTATTTGTAGAACACTGCCTGAGGCTACTGAATGGCAGGGTGGGGATCAGTCATGGCCCTTTTAGGATATTACTGCCATCACACAGTATGACCTTTACAATGATACTGGTTGTTAAATTCAATGTAGGGCTTTCCTTGACTAAAATTCATCGACGCAATAATCATCAGAGGGCTTCCACGAATCAATAAGTTAATTTGATTAAAATGTCACTTTCACAGTTTTTCCACTTTTATTGTCCCTGCAGATCACAGCAGTCATGCATGAAGATCTTCTAAAATGTAATGTGTATTAAAGTAAAGCATATTGTAGCTAAAATGATTCATTCATTAATCCAGTAGTTGATTGACAGTAAAGTAATTGCCTCACTAGTTTAGAGATTTATTAAGCGTTGCAGTCAATTAACAAGCAAAGGTACAATTTGAAACACATCATTCTTTGGTCCCAGCTTTTCAAATACTGTATGATTGTATTTCTAGCCTGTTTATGTTTAGACTTTTTGTTTTCCTATTGGCTGGACAAAATTAGACTTTTGAGGATATGACCTTGAATTTTATGAAACTTAATTTTTTCTCTATTTTCGAAATATGGTACTATAGGACATTCCACATAAAAAGACCAGCCCGATGACTACTTATAGAAGTCAGTTATTTTAATAAGAAGCATTGGTATTTAAGACTTGGCCAATATTTTTTTCATCCAAGGTAGTTTCTCTATTTATGAAATGTATTTCAATTATTTCCACAGGAACAAGAAAAAGTACTTCTTGCATACTTCAGCTTTGCTGGACTTCGAGGCCACAAAAGAGTACAGTGTAACAATTGTGGCAGTAGATTCTGGCAGCCCCAGTCTGTCCAGTAACAGCTCACTGATGGTTCGAGTGGTAGACATCAATGACCATGCTCCGACCTTTGCCCAGAGCGTTGTGGAGGTCCACTTTGCTGAAAATAACTCTCCAGGTGAAAGGGTGATCACTGTTGTAGCCACCGATGCAGACAGTGGAAAGAATGCTGAATTGGCATATTCCCTGGATCCTGCTTCTAATGGACCTTTTTACATAGATGCAGACAATGGAGATATCCGTGCTTCTGGGGTTCTGGACCGGGAACAGAGAGAGAGGTATGAACTGCGGGTTATTGCAAAGGATAAAGGCACCCCCCCTTTGCAAGGTTCTGCAACCGTTGTGGTGCAGGTTACTGACCGCAATGACAACGCGCCAAAGTTTGTTCAAGAAATCTTCACGTTCTACGTCAAGGAGAACCTACTAGCCAACAGTCCAGTTGGGATGGTCACTGTTACTGACGCAGATGAAGGCGAGAATGCAGAACTTAGCTTGTTTGTAGAGATGGATGGAGCTGACATGAAGACAACAGGAGAGAAGGTGGATAGAGAGGATAGTGACAAGGAGCGAGAAGAGATGTTCTCTATTGAGAACAACACCGGAACAATCTTCTCATCTGCATCATTTGACCGTGAAAAAATTTCCACCTACACCTTCCGTGTCCGGGCTGTGGATGGAGGAGAGCCCCGCAAAACTGCTACAGCGACAGTCTCGCTTTTTGTGACAGATGAAAATGATAACTCTCCTTCAATCACCTCTCCAGCCAACGAATCTTATACTCTACTTCCACCTGCCAGTAGTGCCCGCACCATTGTCAGGACTGTAACAGCTGTAGACTTAGACACTGGCCCAAATGCTGATCTGCACTATGCACTAGTGGGGGGAAATCCACACAGACTATTTGAGATTGGCCACACCAATGGAGTGATCACCCTGGCAGAGCCTTTGGAGCGGCGCCACAGAGGTCTACATCGCCTGGTGGTTCGAGTCAATGATAGTGGCATCCCATCTCTCTGTGCCACAGCACTGGTTCACGTCTTCATTAATGAGAGCTTGGCCAATGCCACCCTAGTGGATGCACAGGTAAGTTTTATTAATTGATATACATTATTCTCACTGGTTTCTGCCAGCTACCACAAAACATTTCCATGTATGTCATTTGTGACATATTAAAGTTAAAAGCTGTTTTGTTTTCAGATTTGTGAAAAGGAAATATACAGAATACTCCTTTATGTGTTTTGTTCTGTTTATTTTTTGTTTTGTTTTTGTTTGTTTGTTTTCAATTGACACAAGCACATTAAAATACAGATCAAATTTAGAATATCACTTGCTTGTTTATGTACAACCCCAATCCCCCAAAATTTAGGACACTGAGTAAATGCAAAAAAAAAAAAAAAAAATCCAACGATAAATCTTTTTTTTAATCATTTTTATGCACAACAAAACAAAGAAAACAAATCAGCTGTTGAACATTTGTGTTACTGAGCAGTAAAAAGCAGGAGGAAGATGTTGCAACTAATTAAGTTAATTGGCAACAGGTCAGTAACATGGTTGCAGATTATAAAAAAGAGCACCTTAGAGAGACAGAGTCACTCAGGAGTAAAGATTGGTAGAGGTTCAGCAATGTTCAACAAATAAACAGGCTAAAAGGTTTGGTGCATCATGAAAAACAAACTACAACATCTAAGACCCTTGGCTACACAGTAAGAAACTGATATCATACAAGAGTGGGATGCTGGGTTGCTGCTGGTATTAAGTTCAAGATGAGCTAATAATTTTTTATGAACTGGTTATTCTCCCAATTTCAACACTTGAACTACTTTTTCTATTGTGAATAAAATTGTTGCATTATTATAACATATTTGACAACATCGTTTTTAAGAAAAGAAATGGAAACAAAGAAATAATCATTTTTATCATTTGAATAGTCAACTTTGGATATTAATTGGATTTGTCTGATGATAAGTCTACCTGTTTTAAGTCTAAAAGTGTAGACATTGGATGTGATTAAATTGCTCTCTTACAATGTCCATGCTGATAATAGATCACAATTTATGAGGATGTTAAAGACTGTAACTCTTTACACTAAAAAAATTTTAAAAAGTAAAAGCATACTTTTGTTGAGTGAATGAGGAAAAATTTGAAGTTCTTAAAGCACATAGCATGTTGCAGTTTTCTTTGTTATTGAAGAAATAGATGTATCCAGTTTTTGCTCTAGATAAATAACTCTGTTTCCTTTGGCAGTAGCAACTTCTTTGTAGTTTCGATATTACTGAAGTACTTTTATTTGCTCAGCGAGCATTGTCGCAATGACTGTGTGGTTAAAATAACTGTTATTACTGAAGTGGTTACTCATTTATGATACATTGAACTCAGATCTGAGAGTGTTAGGTGTGGTTATATGTATGTGTGTGTGAGTGTGTAACAGAGAGAGAGAGAGAGAAAGAGGGAGAGCATTAAGGGTATGTCTTTTGGAGAATCATAGGGAGAGAGATGAGCCTGTCCCAGTTTTGGCCTTGTAATACCAAGTAGTTTGAAGTATGTTCTGAATAGGAGTTTTATCTCAGAAATGGCTGTTTGCTAATTTTCTGGGGTTAGTGGCCAGTATTTGTGGGAGGGTTCACAAAAAAAAACTATAAAATCTAAATGAGTAATGTTTACTTGGAGAATAAAGACAGTGGGAAACATATGTGCTATTATTGAATAAATCTGTGTGGTCTTTGGGAACAGAACAAGATCAGAGCTGACTTGAAAGATTCACAATGTGCAGAGGTAATTGACTGGACTCAAAGACATTACTGAGATACCAGAAATAACTGGAACAGTATGTGTTCAAATTTAGCTTGTGCTTTGCTGGTTAAATTTATTATTTCCTCTCTGCCCTTGTATTAATGGAATACTCTTCCTTCCAAAACCTTAAAAGCGTTCAATTAAGCTATAAGCTCTGTCAGGTAATAAAAACCAAAAACTTCATCTCTGGTCTGAGCCAAGTAATTTGTATCGACTGAGAGTTAAATTGTTGCGGTGGCCTTGTGGTTCTAGTGTTTGCTCTGAGACAGAAAGCTTGGGGTTTCAACCATAACTTAAAACTAAGTTTTGGACACATTCTTTTGTTTTTTGTTTTTCTCTTAGTAAAAGCTCTGTCAAATCTGTGCATGTAACATGTTGCAGAAAGTTTACCTCTAAAGTAGCTCTGAGTCATTTAAGAGGAAAAGAGCACTTAGACAAAGTAAGAGGCACACATCTCCAGAGATGTGGCAAGGCACTTGATGGCTTCCTTAAATATGCTGAAAGGATCATTAAGCACACAAGAAATTAAGCTTCGTGGCATTCTGTCTAACCTGTGCAAAACATGAAAAACAAGCATAAAATTCACCCACATTCATGTCATAATGGGGGAAAAGTATATTTAAAAAAAAAATTCTACTAGATTGATGGGCTTTTTTGTATGCAGTCATATGCACTTGGAGCATCAAATAGCCAAGGAACTGCAGGAACTGCTACTTGAGTGGTGCCTTCATTTTTCACCCCTGAATATTTTCCTATGAAGGCAAGATGTAAATCTCAGTGAACACTTTTAAAATTGCAGATCCACTCCTTTAAAACTACATTTCTGAGTCTTAATGCCTATGTTTTGTACTTTTTGACAGTGTAGCTGTTCTGACCAGTCATACAGCAAGGACAGTTAAACTGTGCTTTGAGGGACCTCTGAAAAGTCTGTGTCCTAGCTTTAAATTAAACTTAAAGTTAAATGTTGCCTTTGAGCAAGAAAAAAACCTAAAAGCTCTGTATAAACCTGAGCTGTGAGCGTATGTTTACCTCATGTGAATATAATTTTACACAATTTATGATATAAGAGCCAGTAAGGACAGAAGTTGAAGGATTTAAGAAGAGAGTCAGTAAGAAGAGTATTTTATGGATGTAACACTAAACAAAGCTGCAAAAACAATAATCGAGGATATTAAAAGTGGAGCCAAACACTTGGTAAGATAGTAAACAATAGGTAAAATTACCTGCAGTGTGCCTAAATGACCGGGGCTATTGACTCAAACAATATAGCGTAATAAGTCCAAGCTGGTATAAAAGCCATCATTGATAACAATATGCACAGTTTAAGTTGATTGTAGGGAGGAACTTGGCAGAGTAATTGAGTAGAAGTAATTTAAGAGAGAATACCTCCATCTCATAATGAAGTCAAAGCGTATGGTGGATGGGTGCCAGATGCAATTAGGGAACAAAAACGGCTGCTAGTGCTGCAGCACCGCGGCAGAAAATTGCTCCAGTTTTTTCCATCCAACAGCACTGGGTGAACCACATGTTTGGTAATTATCTGCAATATTATGCGGCAGAGTTTGAGTTCCTGGAAGACAGAAGTGGCATTTTAGACATAATGTGTCATTGCTGTCATTTGGGAACCTTTAAGGCTCTTTGCACATCAGAGATATGCAGTATTGTCAAGCTGATGATGACTTAAAGCGATCACTCTTTAACATGCTTCTTTGTATTTCTTGATTTTGAAATAGAGTTTTATTTTCTAATATAAGAGCTAACAGTCACAAAAACTGCTGCTCTCTATTCTTCTGGGAAGTCTGGAATCCACCAAGCTATGGTTAAAATGTGGTACTCTGCAAGCTAAGGTCAGCAGTGTGGTCATGGGAGAGTTCCTTGTCTCCGTCACATCTGAGGTATCTGCAGTGACAAGGTGATAACTTAATCCTAGGAGAATGGAGCCGGTAGAAAGCTATGCTAAGTCCAGCTAAAGTAAAGCGCATGCAGTAGAATGGATGAATCCTCTGGGATTTTGGGATGCGTCAGAGGGATGTGCTCAAATGCAGGAGTGGAGGTGGCTGCATATATTGCTGAACACTCTGGTATGCGCCTGTAGACACATAAAGCATAGAGGTCTGAACTTGGATGGCTTTACAGAGGTTGCAGATGGTGTTGTGTCTCTTCCTCTCACACATAGTCACACGTGCATCGATTCAGGACTATAGACCCTCAAAAAGTTGTTTTTTTATGTCACATGTGCATGCACACACACACACACAGACTCTGTCCTTACAGTCATAAAATACAGTCCCGTGCAGCTTGAGGTAACCCTGATTTCTTAATGTTTGCTACCAAGGAACAAGACTTTTATGTTTTTTTTCTTTTGAACTGATCTTAACCAGTACTGTTTCGGCATTTTTGAAGGTCCTTCTTTTTTCTTTTTCTTCTTCTTCTTCTTTTCTTTTGGCATTGGCTTACTCATTTTCAGTCGAGTCCCTGTACCTGAATATTTGTAGAGAATTAGGTTTACGTTTTTTAAACTACTTTGCACTGATTAATTATTCCAGGCACTTAACTCAAGAGATGAACTAGTGTCTACATGTAACAAACAAAAAAGACCCATTTTTAAATAGAAACTTCTTACTGGTAACTTTGTTTGGGAAAATCATTTCATAGATCTATCTATCTATCTATCTATCTATCTATCTATCTATCTATCTATCTATCTATCTATCTATCTATCTATCTAT
>JBAMHW010000004.1:9847107-9863822 GCA_037177495.1 Rhadinocentrus ornatus
ATGCAACATGGCAGCCTCCAGTTGGGTGCGCCGCCACCTATGTATTTATAAACATCTAATTTTAAGCTACAAGAACGCTTTCATTTGAATGCGATTGTGATTAGACTTTGGTAAAATATGTATTTATGAAAGCAATTCTGGATTTTTGCTAACAAAAATACAAAAAAACTACGCACTGTACCTTTAAAATTTTAAGAAAATGCAAATGTGTCAAACTGAACTTAGCTGTAAATGCCATTTCTGAATAAATAAAGTAAATTTTAAGTTGCCTTTTTGACTCCTTAATTAGAAAAAAAAAATCCAAATATCAAATATGGCCCAACCCTCTGTAAAAGTTGCATTTATTGGAAAAAAAAATCCCCCCATGTCTCCTGGATTTGAGGTTTAGTCCTCAGACTCTTTCACAGAAAAAATAGAAATCATTTTACAAATCCAAAATTTAAAGTGACGAAACCTTCAAGTTTTAATTAAATTGACATCATGTGTGAAGCCAGGTGACCACTTTGACTCTCAGCACCAGCTTTCAGTTCTTAGCTGCAAACTCATTCCAGGAAGCACCTAAAATGTATTGAGGATGGATTCTGAACACTAATGGAGAAAGAGAGAGGAGGAAGGTTAGAACACATTCATCCAAGTGGGGATGGGCAGGCAAACTGCATGAGATAGAGAGAGGTCTGGTTTGGGTGGCAGCCAGAGAGTGAGAGTGGACTGCTGAGATATGGGTCATCAGGATACCCGTTGGCATCAGGAGACATTAATGATCACAGCAGTCACATGGCACTGCAGCCAATATGGGAAAAGTGGCCTGATTCTACCCTCTTAAGTACAGCCGCACATATGTCACACACACACACTCGTGAAACAGTTCTTTACTGTCTGCTGTCCTCAATCAACCACAACAAAGGTCAGTGAATCCAGCATTCATGCTTCAGTATCCTTAGATTCTCCTTCTGCTGCTCTTCCTTTTTTTATTACAGTGTAATATAGCCTTATTTAGCCCTTTGCTCTTCCTTTTCTTTCTATTCACTTCTCCTTTTGACTCTCACTCTTTGTTCCTTATTGTCAGTTTCCTGCTTTTTTTGCCATTTGCCCTGCTATAAATCTAAACAGCCCACCACTGCTCTCTTTGCATCTTCCATACCCCACACTGACCTCTGAGAAAATCTCAACTCAGCATTTTCACTAGTGTGACTTCTTTTACTGTAGTGTGCACTTTCTCTCTTTCTGGACCCAGTAGGCGTGTGGGGGCGGGTGTGAGCCTGGTGCCGCGAAGGCTGAATCAAAGCAGACACACACCCTTGTTCACACACACTCACACAAATTGAGTCCAAGTCCAATCAATGCCCTGTTAACAAGGCCAAGACTGCAGTGGAAACAGGTAGGTTGACAGTGCAGCTTTTTACGCATTGCATGGCTCTGCTACACTCAGTGAAGGTCAGCAGCGGATTCCCAGCAACACTGAGATGGAGTTAGCGGCGAATGAGACTCATCCGGTCAGTCTTGTTTACTTAATTGGACTGTATGGGCTTGCACGGGTGCAGAGATTAGGTCTACTGGATTATGAAATTGAAAAGCAGCTTTTCATTTCTGCTAAATCCCTCCAGGATTAAATATGATGAGCGTCTGTCACAAACCCACACTCACCCTTTCTACGCCCACAGGCTTCTGCCTCCTGTGGCAACATGTGGCATGCATTTGGGTTATAGAGGTGAAGGCTCTGTCAACCAGAAACAAACACACGCATACCCCCACCCCCCGTCCCTCTCTTTCTCTTTATACATGCACGCTGTAACCGACCCATAACCCCTGTCATGATGATACCAGCTCTTTGATGTATTTATTAAAGCTGCACTAAGTTCAGGCCGTGCAGCCAGCCATATGCTCAAAGAGTGAGTAGATGGGGGTAAACGGGAGGTGAGAAGGACGAGGTAACATAAGCATGGATCACCCATTGAGCCAGATTGAAAACTGATCTACTGACCCTGCAACAAAGAGCGAGGGGAGGTGACGTGGTCTCAGTGAGTCAGTGGACATCAGAGAGGGAACATGAGCCAAGCAGAATAAAGTGAGATGGAGAGGTGTATGTGAAGAGCGAAAAACAGGGAAACAGAGACAGATGTGTGTTTCTTTTAGATGCCCGTTGCTAGAGGTGGAACACATGCTTACCCTGTAAGCATTGATTTTACGCTTGACCAGCATTGTATGGATACAAATGTGCAGTGTTCAAAGGTGCTTTCACTTCTGCATTCAGTTGAAATTTTCCAGATCCAAACATAAAAAGAGATTCTGCATCTTTTTGTTCAGTTTTTTGCAGACAAAGCCAGATTTGACGGCTTAAAGTCTCATAAATTTACTGTTTTTTAGCTGTTTTATTAACTTTCATTCATTCATTAAGCCAGTGTTTCCCAAACTGGGGGGCGCCCCCCATAGGGGGCCCAGAGCCATGACAAGAGGGGCACGGCAAGGCTAAATAAAACTCATAGGCTGTGTCCGAATGTCCACCCTACTCCCTAACCCCTTGACTGTAGCCAGCCAATAAACTAAAGACTATCTCGTGGCACGTTTCTTTGTACGTTTCATTTAAGCTTTGAGGTGAATGTGGTACAGGGATGGGGGGGGCTTGACATTATTGTTGTCAATGAAAAGGGGGCCCTGCAAAAAAAGTTTGCGAACCACTGCATTAAGCAATGGCATGTGGGCCAACGGTAGAGGCAGCATAAGTCATGTCCCATTTGAATTTGAACTACATGTAGTTTAGTATTGCCTAGGTCCGTCTTTGTGCCAGCAGGACGGTACTGTCATAAACACTGAAGCTAAAGGTGTGATGGTGATGATTGACACTGGAATTCCCTGTGGCCTGTGGATTTTTGAATGCGGCCTTCATGATTCAGACTTGTTCAGGCCTATCCAGCTAATATCTGATTGGGATTGTGGTCTGCAAGTCTTAAAGGCTTAGAGAGTAAACATCTTGGGAGGCCACTGTTGTCTGAAGTACTGTTCACATAAGGGATTGTGCTTGATGTACAGCAGAGTTTAGAAGTGTGACCTTTGTTAAAGTAGCTTCCCCCAAGAAACATAATTCCCTAGAAAAATATAGACATATTTGTCATATAATTAGATGATTAATGTCTTTTCAGTTCACCTGTTAGGGCTGAAAATACCTCTACGTATTACTTCTAAACAGAGACTCTTACTGTCCACATCCTAATCTCCCTTATATTTTTTCAGTTTATATAATATAATCCAAAAGGTATCTCTTGAACCTACTAATTATGGGCCATTGTACAGACCCCTGGACAAAAAGGTCAGTTTAATTGCATATTTAATTTGCATAAGCACCTACTTCTTTTGATAATGTTTTTTTTTTTTTTTTGTGGTACTAGAGAGTAACCTTTATCATTAGACCTAAATTTGAAAACTCAGCTGTCTTAAAATGAATGGGTCCTGTATGGAAGGGGTTTGTCTTTTACTTTAGCTTGAAACACACCAAATATGTCAGAAGTAAACAAACTGCACATCAGCACAGTTGTATCTCAATGCTGCCAGTTTATGCCTACTTGTTCCTTATTTAAGCTATTAGGATTGAGAATTGGAGTCTAAAGGAAGTTCATTACTTATGTAACAGCACCAATATATGGATGTAAAAATAGCCCCAACATTTTCGATAAAAAAATAACTTAGAAAGAATATGTGAGATGATTAATGAGAGAAGAAAAATGTTCTTGTTCACAAATCTGTTTTTAATTTTGGCACTTTTCTTCTTGTCATTGATTTTTGATGAGATAGTAGATCACTTGAACATTAAAGGAAATGGAACCATGTTACCAAGTTTATAGAAAAAATCCTCAACGTAGTCAGACATCATACATTTGACATCAAAAGTACAACATGTTTGAAGCTCTGGTTTAATTTTTGACACAGTTTCATATTTTTTCCAGTGTCAAAAAGCAGAAATAATATTCCTCTCTGTATTAAAATGGAAGTATTAAGTATTATAAGTTAAAATTTTCATATATTATTTTGTATTAAATGATACTGTAAATGTAGGCTGAATCAAACACACAGTTTTTAGATACTCTCCACTACAGGCTGTGAGTACTGTAGAAACTTTTCTACTATGGCAACAGTGCAACATTTAATTATAGAGTTTCTGTTGAGATGCCAAAATTCTGTGTTTCTGATGAGACTTGAAGTAAGAACAATGATTACATGAAAGCAAAGGTGAAGGAAGGTGAGTGATGAGGATCGATGTTAGTGTAAAGAGTCAAAAAAATTTTGAGTTAGAGCAATACAGAGAAAGACTGAATTGAGAAGAGAATGAGAGAAAGGCAGCAAAAGTGGAGGAATTGTCAGTTTCCCCTCATGTCAAGATCTCAAGGAGCAGGAATGAGATTGAAGGTTTCCTGTTTGTCGTGGCTGTTTAGACACACAGACTGTAACCACGTTAACAAGACCTCCCTTCAGCTTTTGTTTTAACTTTCCTGTGAAATGGCAGGAATGTGGGAATGTCATTCCCACACGCACGCTCAGGCAAGCTGAGGCAGAGACACGCGTAGCATACTTGCAATTTTAACACATACAACCACAGCCTCTGAAGCATGGTCTTGTGTGTACATAATGGCAGATAATCATACACCCTCCCAGATCTTTATGCTCACACTTTTTAGAGGAAGCAAACAAAGTCTGATAAGAATATGATGACACACAAGCAGACAGAAAAGTTTTCCATCTCTTACATCAGTCTCTTCTTCCCTCTGGATGGAGTCATGTGCACAAGCCCGGGCACACTCCGTCTTCTTGAATCACGCACAGAATCATCGTAGAGGCTTAAAAACACACTCTTTTCACTCTGACACAGACACACTCTTAAGCACACACAAAGACCTACATAGCAAGCCCCTTGCTGAGACGCTTCCTTTTATTTGCTTCTTAAGATCCCGCTCTGCATTGTGCAGCTCTGCATTCAGCTCATCTGCCTTCCAGCATTACCTTAATGGCTGTCTAAGGGTTGAACAATTTTACCCAATATTGCTAAACAAAAGCCCTCATTCTCGCACAAGGCATCATTCTAGACAGCTTAGTGGCCCTGTGACTGGTTTTATCCACTGACACAAAAGAATCCCGCTTGCATAAAGTGGTTTTGAGTTGGGCTGAATTAAATTGTCTTGAATTGAACTTGAACTGAGCTGAATTTTTACTGAGCCCAACTCGGTTAAATTGAATAATTCAGTTTGTATGAAATCAAGTCATATTGACTCAGTCTGAAAGAATTTCAACTTGCTTTTCCTGCTACTGGATGCTGCAGATGACAGTTCAGTATCTAGTAGAGAAGTTATAGATATGGTGAACCAACAGAATGTTTGTGTCATTTTGTTAGATGATATTATAAATTATTTTAGAAAGCCTCAAACAGTTTATGGATGTTATGAACTACATTGCATTACAGTCATTTAGCTGATGCTTTTATCCAAAGCGACTTACAGTGGTTAGGCATTAGCAATAAAGGTCTTGCCTAAAGACCCAACTGGAAGGTGTTAATATTTGTTCCCTGGGGGATTTGGTCCCTGATCTCCCACATGGGAGACTGATGATCTACCATTTGAGCTGTCCAGCTGAACTCCTTAGAGAGGCAGACCTAGAGAGGATCCCGAACTCCAGTTCATGAGGCGACTGTCCTGCAAATGTTTCTTTGCTTTAACACACCTGATTTAAATGAATGGGTCATTGTGCAGAACCTGACAACAAGTTTTTTTAAAAGACTACATTTATCAATTAAATTTGGTTTTGTTATTCGGTCTGTCAAAATTAGCCTGTTAATGAAAAGAGATTATCCTGTGGAATAAACACATCAATTCTTTAATGCATTTACATATAAATGAACACGTTTTTTTTTTCCTAACTTTTCCTGTGTGCAGCATAATAGCAAGCAGAATACTAGTCTGGCTGCTGTGTTGTCTGAGACTTGGAGCATAAAAACAGACGTTAAACCAATGCCCACAAATTCACAAACAGAATTCTTGAGACAGACTTTAAAAATGCAAAACTTTAAGAGCTCATTTTAGGTTTATTTACAGGTTCCTTGTTTTATTTCTGTATCTTTTTTTGTTTTTTTTCTCATTCTGGTCACTTCTGCAGCAGCTCTCGTGGAATGTCTGACAAGCTTCCTTCTAGCTCTTGTCTTATTGAGGCTTGCCTCCAAAAGGTGCGCTCTGCTCTGATAAGTGAAATGATTATTCAAATATTTTGATGATGAAACTCCCCAAAACTAAGCTGTTGACAGGTATTATGTCAATGTTTTACAAAGTGATGTAAAGAAGCAGGAACGTTTTTTTTTCTGTGGAAAGGGATTACCATTTGTTGTTTGTAACTTATTTCAAAACAAAGATTAGATCATCAAGTAAAGAAATGTGCCCTTTAAATAAACACACTTACAAAACTGAGGTGAGAAAATATTGTGCATTAGTTTTAGCTCAAGTGCTAGTTATGTGCACTGTCTTATTAAAGTGAGTGCTGTTCAACTACTCCAGTGAAAAAATGCATCACTTTCCAACCTTCCATCCTCTTGGGGAAAGGTCCCTCCCAGACACATCCACACACCCACCCAGACAATGATATCCTCCTCCGTCTGTCTCTGTCCTGATTGATCTCTCTGTTCTCCCTAAGTGGTTTCTATCTCCTTTCATCACTCACCATCTGGATCTATCTTTTCAAAACGTGTTTTTAATGGTTCCCAATTTTTTTTCTCCATCACACTGAATAGTTTCTTCAAATTCTACAAATCGCACTTAACACTTCCTTCCATGTTTCTTTCCTCAGTTATAAAGAAGTGTAGTTAAAGTTAGCTTTAATCTTTGTTTCTCATGTTTTTCTGATTGGATATAATTAAACATGCTACCAAGGAACAAGCCTAAGGTGTGACTATCTGTGCTGAGCAATATGGTTTATGCATTTTTGCCAGTGGCGAATCAGAGCACAGTTCTCGCCGGGTATCAGCTCATTATATCTTGCATGAGTGCAAAAGACTGGCCCTGTTACTGCAGTAGTCTTAAGCCAATGTTTTTGCTCCAGGCTAAGTGTAGCCATCTGTTTTGGAATTGTTGATGGAAGACAGATAAATCAGAAGATCAAGATTAAGATAGAGGAAGGAAAAAGAAGCAGAAGATAAAGACAAAAGAAAAATGTGTCAAGAACAGGAGAAAAAGAAAGGAAATCCCTGGTCAGTAACCATGATGCAGAAAGAAGAGGGTGGATTACGGGGGAAGCTGTGAGATTTGAGAAGGTGGATGAAGAGAAGTAAGGCAATGCTTCGGTGAGTGGTAAGGGGGAGATGTGAAGCTACAAAATGAGAAAGCGTTCTTAGGTATTGCCTAGGGGGGTTAAAGCTGATGGGGGCAGTACAGGAAAGGAGGAGATGGAATGAGAAGGACTGAAATGAGGTATGTGGGTCTTGGGTTCGAAGAAACAGGGAGAGGAGGGGAAGGAACTTCACTCTGAAAGTAAGGCCAGCTCACACTGTTCAGGCTATTTTGGTGTAAGTGTGTGTATGTGTGTGTTTGTGTGTGTGTGTAAGAGAGAGAGAAATGAGAGCTTTCTACCTGCCCTGTTGAAGAAGTTACATAAATCTGAGTGGGCAGACCTCTGCCTGCAGCGATGCTCCCTATTATACCACTGACCCAAGCCTTTCCCAATGTATCTGTGAGTGTATATGTGTGGATCTGTGTGTTTGTTCAGTCTTTGTTAAGTCCCAATAGCCTCTTGGTGTCAGATATAGACCAGATAAGAGATGCCTACCTAAAAATATATAAGCACACACAAAGAAATATACCTAAACTAAACTGTAACCAGTGCCCTCAAGCAGAGACAGCAAAATAGTTTGATCTATTTGACCCACAAACACACTCACTGCCTAGGTAATCACACACTCCACATAATTTTAAACATACTGCCTTGGACATTACATATGAGGAGCTCCCACCATGCAAAGATGGCTTTTTTACCTGTTCACATACAGATACAAACCTCACAAAACAAATGGATGATTCAAATGGCACTTTAAATCAATGGCTTGCTCCAAATACATCACAGTAATTGCACACCATTACCATAAAGATGGTTCTTAATGGGCCAACACCACACAGGCACAAATCAGACATACATTATTTAAGAGGCTCTCGTCTCTTTTTCAGCAATACAACAATATTATGAGGATGGCAACTAAAAACACTTGAGGAAAAGAGGGAAAACAAAACAACTCGCTTTTATTGAATGCTACTCAGATCTACTCCTAAACTTGAAAACAAGCACGTATACACAAAAAGGAAAAAAAATTAAAACGGCAAAAAAATGAACTTACAATCAAAGTCATGCAAATTTTCCAATTTTATCCAAAACAGGTTTCCATGGGGATGAAACAGCAACCTCTAATTGGCTGAATAAGTGAATGCTCACATCTGAGCCGACAACCTGAGATGGCTTGGAAAATATACGCGTCCTTGTCTGCAAGCTTGCAGGTGTACACAGTGTAAGTGGGGATCACAGACAGTTTATGCATGGTTAAGGGGAGTCGTACAAAGTGTCGCCGGTAAGATGAGAAGCAAGTATAGTGTGTTGACACAGATATGGTGCATTGTCAGGAGCAGGCACACACACACATACTCATTGACCGGTCAGTCTCTTTTTAAAAGCGTGAATAAAGCTTTGGTCGTGGTGTCGTGTTAACATGAAAGCTTTTACGCCCGTTAAAAAGAGCGAGCTTTGATTAGAATGTGATGTGTGAAAGTGTTTCTTAATGCCAGCCTTTGCTGACAGCGGCCCATTTAAATCCAGCAGAGCCGTTGCAGGGAGCCTTCCGTCAAAAAAATATGTTGAATCAATGATTTCACCTCAACATGCTGCCCTTGGGTTTTTCCCCCCTTTTTTCCCTGAATTTTTTAAAACACAGTAATCAAGCGTGCTCACCATGCATGGATGCGTTTAAACTAGACCTGAACCAGAAAGCTACTGCATTAGTTTAGTTTCAAGGACGATCAAACGTTAAATTTAGAATTATTAGCTAAACTGCTAATTGAATACATGTGTTTAAAAAAAAGTTGGTGTTTATTCTTTTTGATTTTTGAGTTTCTCCTCTAGAAAATATCTCTGAATGACTTTTACAAAGCATGATTTCTCAGCGTGGCATGATCATTTTGAATGGTTTAATAATTCATTCCCTACTCCCATATGGGAATTTGTGTAGAATGTAAGACTGTGATCTGGACTGTGAGGAAACCAATTTAAACCCAGAATGTCTTAACTTATGTAGATATTAACAAGTACATTTACTACAAAGTGCCCGACTTGAGTTTAAGCTGTATGAAACATAAAATAAGTCATGCAAATATTGCACAAAGTAGTGGTCTTGTTGTATTATCAAAATAATTATATAAGTCTTTTCTTGTAGTTCTTTAATAAAGTGACTAAATTCTTCTTGATATGTTGGAATTTGCTTTAAGTGATTTGATTATAATTACTGGCTGGAGAGAGCTCATAGTACATGTAGGATCCAATATGGATGCTGAATCAGCTGTCGATAGGGGATACGTCACTGGAAAAATTCCCAAAGTTCTGTAGTCCATAACACACCCATAATAAAACCGCAAAGGGGGTAAAAATTACCCCCTTGGTTTTTCAAATGCTTGTATCTATGATAAAATGAAACCACTGTTTTGATGTGGTTGACATGATGTGGAGGCAGTTCTCCACCCGAGCCAAAACCAGGAGACGCAAATTGCTGTGTTTCATGAAATACTGGATCAGGCTGCCCTGAATGCATGGGTCCTGTACTGGAGATGCATGGGCGCAAACCTTCAGCGACAGTATTTCATCCTGGAGCTCTGCAAGCTGTTGCACAATGAGCACATTTCAAGGCATAGATACCATCATCCCAGACCGAGGAGAAGATGAGGTGCATTTGCAGTGTGAAATCACAAAAATGAGTGCATAAAACCACAAAGCAACCCAAAAACTTTGGGTGCGAACATGCAGTGTATAGACAGTGTGTGCGCTATTGTAAGTATTGTGTGAAGAAAATAACGGTAGTGTGAAGCTGGTTTTAAGTCTCAATGCATGTCATTATAGTACATATATGTTCTCATTCTAATGTTAACCATTGGTATAATCAGTTATTTAGGCCATGTAAAATAAAACCCTTGTGTCTATTGTTTTGTTTTTTAACTATTCTGGTGTTGGACAGTACTACATTTTTTATAATAATATTGAAGAAATAAATGGAAATGAACCACTTCACTGCATTTTTGCATTGTTAACGTTGTTGCAACGGGAAGGGGGGTAAACGTTACCGCTCTGCGGTTCTGGGATATTGGTATGTTTTAGCGGTTATAGTGTTAATGGATGGTTTTAACATTATAAGATACTGAAGCCTAAAAAAAACCTAATCAGAAAAAAAAACACAGCTTATTGTACCCAATACAAATAACTATAAGCCTTTGCTGTATGAAATGGTACACAATCACTGATATACTAGTTGAAAGCAATATATTTAAACAGTATAAGAAATTTGTGACAATATCCCCATTGTGTGGAAGTACAGTATTGTTTTCAGCTGCTACTGAACTATTTTACTGGAGTAGCTGTGGAATAATTAGCATTTTCAAACATTTTTTAATGCCATGAGCTGCATAATAATGGGACAGAATCCTGAGCAGAGGCTCAGCTCTGTGAATCTCTGCTGAAAATGAGTTCTCTGAAGTCGCTTTTTAACCCTGATGCTGAACCATAATTTTCAAAAGGGATTGCAAAAAAGAGCCAATGTATACATATATTCTTAAAATATTGTGTGGGGGGTATCGATGGGAGAGTCTTGGATTCTCCCCTGCTTTCTCATTAACTCTCCTCCTTCCGCTCAATGGCCCAACTTTGCACTCAGTCCCTGGTGTATTGAACGCACGCACACACTCAATCAGGCACACATATACGCACGCTCACAAGCAAGGAGTCTGTTTGCATACCAAAAGCATACTTCATAGCTCAAAGAAAATGAAAGCTGTATTAATTATACAGTCCGCAGTTGCGCACGCCCATACTCACACGGAAACACAGAAGAAGACAGTAAGAGTGAGGGAGCAGTTATTTTATGCTTTTCCTCTGCGTCAAAGGAGACAGAGTGTGTGAATGATTGACTCTCTCTGCGTCAGGGAGAGAGGGAATGAGAAATAGTGCAGAGAGAGAGAAAGAGCGCACTGTCTTCCCTCTTTAATGTGTGAGTGTGTGTTCGCCTGTGTGTTTGTGTGTATGAGTATCTGCGTGCGTGCTGTCTACCCAGTATAACGCCCCCTCTGTGTCCCCAAGTCACTCTCTGTCACTCACACACACTGAGACTATTGTCAAGACATTGGGCGAGGCGCCCCGAGACATTTATGTGGCACTGTGTCTGTCACAGGGGTGATAGGGCTGAGATGGGGTTCACACAAATGCGCACACTTGCAGTCATGTTTCCTTCAATTAAGAGGACATTACATGGACTTTCAATCTTTTCCTGTAGGGACGTGCACAATTAGTCAGTGAGTCGATTGAAGGTTGCTACCCTCACTAGATGGCACCAGAAATGCTAAACACTACGTAGCCTAATCTTTCATGTTCAAGATGTTTGCAGAAATACACTTCTGCCTTTACTGATGTCATTATGTAGGCTATAATGGGAAAACTGCATTAAACAACACAGCTAGAGAAATACATCTCTACTTAAATCCGATTGTAAAACAAACAGTGTAATATTGTCATGGTTTTCCAACAGTGGGTTCCTGTCATTTATGTCTTTACAGGAACCTCTTAAAATTAACCAGGACCAGTTTATTGTAACATTTGTTATTTAGGCACTCTAGTTCGTACTGTAGATGTCTGTAGGCTTGTTTTTTACTTAATACACACGATTATGGCTTGATTCAGTTGGGAGTTGCAACATTCAACCAGTCTGTTGGTTTTCACACTTTAGGCTCATTCATGCTCGACGCAGAAGACGGATACGCAAACGGACACACAGTTTCGTCCTTTTGAATAACCTGTTAATTGGAATCACAATTAATCACATGGCTCAACATCAATTGTTCACAACAAATCGTGAATATATTGCTTTTTTTTTTCTTTGTACTCTTTTCAAATTTTTTGTTGAATAATAGACTTTTTTCATACAAATGCTCCACAGAAATATATTACTCCCCCAGCAATCTTGTTTTCTTTTAGAAGGGTATGTGGCAAAGGAGATGCTGTCAACAACTTCCAAGTCTCCATTTTTCTGTAAAGATCAGTAATATAATATCTACAACTAAGTCATACCCCTAAGTGATAAACATTGAGCTACACATTGATTTAATGTTAATTTGTAAATCTTATCATCAATAATGCTCGTAAATCTGATACTGCATCACTTTCTGTAATTAGGCTGCAGAGATTAAACACGATAGAACAGACTATAACTACGTACACACTGCAGGTCTTAATGCCCAAATCCAATTATCATTCCAATCCAACCTTCATCACATCATGCGGATGAAAGCACAATGTCACGCAGAATATAGTGTTTATGGAAGTAGATGAGGATGCTTCACGTGTTTATGTATCAATTTGGAGATAGGAACCAACAAAATTGTGGCTAATTGATGAATGAAAGAAGCTGCATCAACGTTATCTGCCATGATTCGATATTGCCGCGTTCCCTCTCCATCGATGCAGAATAGTGTTGTGCGAGTCATGAAGGAATCGTTCAAAACTCAAGAATCACTTTACTGACTCATGAATCACGATTCCTCGTCCTGCTACTGCTAGCAAGCTAACTACAGAGCTAACTGAAGTGACCAAACAATATACAGTATCACTATTGTGCAACTGCTGTTCTAACAGCACCTGTAGAAATATATTAAGCTAATCATTGTAATAGAGGGAAAAGCAACAGCTTGTGTTTTTTAATTAAACTCTCCATTTCACTGGTGGACCATTACTAGTTCCCTCTCTGCTATGAGCTGTGAACGAGCTAGCTCACAGTTAGCATCACTCGACTGGCAGCACGAGCAACTTGCTGACTCACTCAGCCCCTCCCTTCCTGTGAGCTACATACCAATCACTCACTAATCACTCAGTTGCTCAGTACAGACTCACGGACTCACAGTACGTAGGAGTTACTCAGCCCCTCCCTTTCTTGGAGCTACATATGAATCACTCACTAAGCTCACTCGTAGCATGAACTAATCACTCAGTTGCTCAGTACGGACTTACTGTACGTACGAGTTACTCGCTCTCAGCTTCAGCAACTGAGCCCGCTGGAAGAGCTTTTTCCTCACTGAGCTCTGCTCCGATAGCCTGATTGTCGCCATATGAAGAAATAAGCAGACTAAAGAAAAAATATATTCAGCCACTTCCTTCACTGTTTATTTTGATGATAAAATATGACTTTGGTGTCCAATTCGCTACTTTTTAGTGCTGCAATTATTACTTAATTACATTACATTATTACATAAAACGGCGGAACTCAATAGCAAGTTTCTGTTGAGTTCCAGCCTTTTGTTACATTGTTAATTTAGAGTTTAAAATAGATTTTTGCCATATTTAGGTGGAAAAACATCTGAATTATTAAAAATGAAATCGGCTGTCCGTATTTATTTATTTAGTCTACACTTCACAATAAAAGGGAAAAAATGGATATTTGCTGAAGAAGTGATATTTAGATGCATTTTGAAATGAAAAGTCCAACACATGCAAAATACTAGCTTTGCAAGATAGTTCTGTCTTTTAGAGAGGGAAGCACATCCAATATGAGAAGGCATCTAAGCAGCAAGCAATAAGTGTATTCTTCATAGTTATTTTTTCTAATGTTGAACTCTTGAAACATTGCAAATTTACTCAGTTGCATTTATGTTTAATTTCATGTGTGAGTTAGAGAAAAAATAATAAAAGGTTCCCCTTGGAGATCTGTTGACCTTTCACTTTTTTCCACATTCAAATAGATTATATAGATTATATTGATAGGATATTTTCAATCAGTCATTTTAGTGATATGAATCAGTCAGAAATGGGGTGAAGCTTGTGTGTGTATGTAGATTTCAATGCCTGCTCCGGGCAACTGACTCAAATGACTCAAAAACTTGATTCACTTTGGTGAGTGACTCATTCAAACTTCACTCAGTAAAAGACTTGGGTACAACCATCACTAATGCAGAATTGTGATGTTTGTCTCACTTCTATAATGTCAGAGTCAAATGAAATGTGGCATTACCATTCAGACTAAGGTCACCACAGATCGGAAGTGGCCTGGGTTGGATTAAAAAAAATTAAAAATCGGATTTGTGCTGTCATTAAAAAATTCCGATGAGCTACATATGGGCAAAAAAATCGGAATTGAGCTGCACTTTAATGTGTAGCCAGAGTAATGGGGGATCATCAAGTCTGGACCTCTTGGACTAGTGTCCTGTATGTTTTAGATCTCTACTACTCCTCTCTACTGAAACACACCTGACTGACTCAAATAAATAGGTCATTAAGAGGCTTGTGCAGAGCTCAGCAACAAGCTGTTGGAGAACCGTTTCACTTTAATCAGGTGTGTTGCAGCAGGGAAACTTTTAAAACCTGCAGGAAACTGGCCCAAGAGCTCTGGAATTGGTGATCCCTGGTGTGATCAGTTAAAGCAGCCAGTATTTTCAATGGAAAATGTTGGATGATGTACCAAAGTACACAAGGAAGATACAAAGATGTGTTGATATTTGGTGACACCAAAATGCTCGGAAACCTTACTTTTCTCAGAAAGTAACACATTAACATAAGTCCTACTTTATAAAGGCTCTAATCGTGCAAACTTATTAGTTACTTTTAAAAGTAATAATACCATTGCTGCTGAAAATTATTATGTAGTTGGCCTCGGGGGCCGGAAGAGCTCTTATCTTGATGTTGTTTACTGCTTTTAGTGTCTCAGATATAGAAAACCTATGTCACTTTGCCCTTCCATGGAGTTGCTTCAAACATTGAAGTGAATTAGCAGTGAGACTACACATCAGGTTTAAATAAAAACACACTACTACAGTACTCTACTCTATCAAATGTCTGAAACAATAATGTTGATATGCGGGTTGAAGTATTGTTGTTTTTGCTAAGTCGTCCAAATTGTAATCTGTCACATCATCAGAAATAATGCCATCGGTGTTAGCTTTAGCTTAGCTGGCATGTCATATTTGATTTAAAGGATTTGAAAATAAATAAAAAATTCTTCTTGTAATCATACAACAGCTAAAAATGGTTTGTTTGCATAGTGTAGTTTTTGAATCATTCATTTGTTGGCTGCTTATTAATGTAGCAGCGCTTTAACATGTAAGACAGCTGTTTTAATTTGAGAATGCTTTGTGTGTTTTTTTTTCCCAACAGTGTAGCCATTGATAATGTTTAGTTAGTCATGTGCTAGCAAAGGTTCCCATTACAATTAGTACTTTAGGTTTTTGCTTTTGTTGTTTTGGATATTTTTGAATGTTAATGAAGGATGTTTTATGAAGTTGAGTTGTAAGTGGGGGACAGGAAATGCTTTTCAGTAAATATTCTAAGTTCGTGGCATAATCTTCTCAAAAGTAAAAAAGTGTTATTGTTGGTATTTTTTCTAAACAAATAGAAAGAAAATTAGGTTAACATGCTGTTAACATGTTAACTTGACAGCACTGGTTTTCTGCTGTTCAGACATTTAATGTGGAAGAACGGATTAGAGCTGGCAGTCTTGACAGCAGCTTTACACCAGTTGATTACAACAAACACACACACACAAGCACATGCTGTAACTATCTAGAACACCATAATTTTAACAACTTGCCCTAAGCATTAACCTCAAACCTCAGCCCAGTGTTAGAGGTTATAGGGTTTTGCTTTCTGCTCGCAAACAGGAGGCTGGTCCCCTCTATGTGACTGTTTAAATAATTTTAATACCCTTCAACATGAGTAATAAAAGCGCACACACACACACACATATACAACCTCATAAATATCCAACGCTCATACACAAATGTGCTGTCTTTCCGTTTTAGGTCATATTAAAATGCAGGTATTTGACTTAATGCGGCACTCTCTTGTGCAGAGTACATGTGAGTGTGTGCGCCAGCCTTACTCTGTGCTTGTACTGTAGGTGTAATTGTGATGGTGTACGTGTGGCAAAGGCAATGCGGAGTGCATGTTTGTTTGCATCTGACAACACATTAGGTAAAGCTATCTTTAACCTTGTAAAATGAGTGACACGAATTCTAAACTGACAGGATGGATTTCAGTTTGCCATAGCGCTCCATCGTGTCAGCCTCTGTCAGCTTAGCCCATACGCTGGTTTTACAAAAGACAGGAGCACCACAAAGGCGACAGAGTATCAGCGCCAGACACAGAGAAACAAGGCGAAAATGAGAGAGGCATAGAGAAAGCTGGGTTCAGTGTGATAAATTAACTTGTTTGGAAAGTTAAGGAGAAAGAGTAGTTTTGGTAAAGACAAAAGGAATATGATGTAGAAAGAAGAGAAAGGCTACAGAATGCTGAGAAAGAGAAAAAATGTGACAGTGAATGAAGGTGAAGCTGGAGAAGCGAGTGTGTGTGTGTGTGTGTGTGGGGGGGGGGGGGGGGGTGTTGCTCTTTTCTCTGGACTTCTCTGAGGTCTTTTCTTGACTCTGTCCCTTTTTCCCAGCAGCAATCCTCATCCCTTTCAAAAGGGGACT
>JBAMHW010000004.1:9863922-9899396 GCA_037177495.1 Rhadinocentrus ornatus
CAGACACACCCCCCCCACCAACTCACACCACACCACAACCCCTCCCCCCCCCCCCCCCCCCCCCCCCCCCCCCCCTCCCCCTCCCCCCCCCTCCTCTCCCCCCCCTCCCCCCCCACTCTTGTATCTGGATGTCTCTGAGGTCTTTTATTGACTCTGTCTATTGTTCACAGCAGCAATCCTAATCACTCTCAACAGGGAACTTGGATTTGTATGTGTCTGTGCTCGTTAGCCAGCCTTGTGTGTGAGATCACGTATCTTAAACTAGATTCTTACTTATACTTTTTCATACACTGGACCCTACAGAGAAGTTATTGTCTCCTCTTCATCTGGTCAGGCTTAATGGACAATAGAAGTGGGTGAGAAAAGCTTGTCCCTAACACATTAGTCTAATGGACTAAACACACAGACACATACACACACACATTTGCACACAGAATGTCAAATAAATAGCACGCATACATATGTATGGTCTGTGTTACTCACGATTACGCACAGAGGGCCAGTTGTGTGCCACCATCCTGTTTGCATCTTTTTTAACAATGACTGCTGTCAAGGGTATTAAAAGAGATGACTGTTTTAAGAACAAGCAGTGGAAAGTGACGAACATCACCAGCACACTCACACAAACACGCCAACAAAGGAGCTAATCTGAATCATGGGCATTTGTCCGGAAAGCCTCGCTTTATGTCTCACTCTACGAGCTTTTGTCTCTGTTTTGTGTTTTACGCATAGACAGCCACAGCTGCACAAAAGGATAAACATTTCAAAAGACTGATACTGTGAATAGAGTCGGTGATTTCCAATGCATATCTGCAGGGTGGAGAGCCCAGATGGAGACGGGGAGATGGGAGAGAGCACAATGCCAGAGTGGACAGCTTGATGGTAACAAAGCCATGGTGGATGCAGCAGATCCGCCTGCAGTGAAACTGTCTCTGCAGAAATATACACACAGATGATACCAACAAACAGAAAAACACACACTTATACACTTACAGTTTAGGGCATGATAATGAGCATGGGCTACAGGGTTTTTATAACAGAAATTGGCTCCCCATAAAACACAGCACAAAACATTTACTTGGGACAGGTGTGCCAAGAATAAGCAAGGCTGGTAGTTCCAGTTTTGGCCATGTGGGGGACTCACAACAGACTGCAGCAGTAGGAAGAGGAGGAAAAGGAGAGAGAAAAAGGGTCCGCATAGTGTCGATCAGATGACCTCGCTGCTGCAGTTAATGTTCTCTGGCGCTCAGACACAAGGCTAAGGCTCTCCTTTATACTGCAGGGCTGCTGTTGTACAAGCAGTTGTGATGGTAGAGGTAGTGATGTTGGAGGTGTGTTCGTGTGAATGCAAAAGCAGATAGATTAGTGGAATGGAAAAGAGGGAGGGGGGGGGGGATAAGAGCATGACACCAAACGGTATGTGCCACTAAAGCAATGTTCAGTTTCAAACTCTTTTTCCAACATTCCTCTTTGTCTACTTTCTTCCTCTTTTCTCTTTGTCCTGCTCTCTTGCCCTTCTCATCTCAACCCCCCATTCCCTCATTTCTACTGCCGCACTTGCCCCCCTTTTCCTGTACCTCATGCCCCTTTCCCTCCCTCTTTTCTCTCCTTGTCTCTCCCCCTCTTCTTTCTCTCTCTGCAGTGCAGCACAGTGATTATCATTCCTCTCACAGAGTCAGGCCTGATAGTCAGATACTGCTGAGCACCCTTCTACATCACCTGCTTCTAGAGGAAGCAGTGGAGAGGGAGAGACTAAGGCAGAGGAAAGACAGAATAGAAGAGCAAGGAAAGGATGAGGAGATTGTAAGAAAGAGGAGGAGAATGCAGAGAAATGAGAGAAGAGTGTGAACAAAAAGGGGAGAGGTAACAGAGAAATATGGCAGTGAAGGAGGGAATGTGGGGGAAAGCAGAAGTATGCAGGGTGGGGGGGTTGCTCTTACTGCAGAGGTGGTCCCACTGCAACATGCTGCTGCATAGTTATAAATGTGCGCGAGGGTGTATGTGTGCACATGCACACCTGCAAGTGTGCGGAAGCTAGCAGGTGTGCCTAATGGGTGCATTTACGGTATATGTACGGAGGCTGTGTGAATGTGTTAGTGTGTGTGAGTGAGAGGTAATAAGGTGTCTTCAACATCTGTGGGTCAGACAAATGAATAACATACTGCTCATATTTCTTTTTCCCGCTCCAAGCTAAGTTTCAACCTGCTCCAAACAATTTTCTACATTCTGCAAATACCACAACCCTCTAATGCCAAACATCATGCTTTGCCTCTGTCTAACTGTGATTTGACTGTAACTGAAAACTATTTTCTGTCTCACTCTTGGTTTTAGCGTGTTCCGTTGCCGCTGTTTGGTTGTGTAACGAGTATGAAGTTAAGTTAAAATTGATATTTTGAGGATTCAAAGAAAAGGGAAAGTCCTGTTAACCTGAAACACTCATTTTTACAAATATCTTAGCATGTTACAGCTTTTAGGGTCATTCTTGTTTGGAGAATTTTCACCCATTCCTCCTGTGAAATGCTTCTGCTTTATTCGGATCTTTAAACTGACTCTTTTAAGGTGTCTGCATAGATCTTTGTGGAGGTCTTGGTAAGAGCCGAAGCTTCAGTAAGGTAGTTGTTTTGTAGGTGTGCTTAGTATCGTTGTCCTTCCCTTAGTAATAGGAAATCTTTTCAATGTTGCCACCGGCTCTTGCAGAAGCCTAAAACCTGATTTATCAATTTCAACAGTTGAGAGGTTGTAAATCCTGCAGACTTTTGTCTCCACATATACCTAGACATTGCAACTAGAAGGCTTTCTGTTTGAAAGTTAAACTCCAGACTTGGGAATCATAAATTTGTAGTGACTGTTCCATAAAGGTCATATTTGTGAAGTAGAACACTGTACTTCTTCATCCTATAGTTTCCTATGGCCACCTTCTGCTTTTGGCATCAACTCCTACAAATTTCCGAGTGCTTGTTGGTTGCTTTGAGCCATGGCTGCAGATCGAGTCAAGCTTACATGAGTCAGGTTATCACTGATGCTTTTAAATTTGCATTACATGGACTAGCATTGCAATGACTGTTAAAAGCCACACAAGTGAACCCTCAAAAGTTAAGACCTTTGGGTGTAAAGAGAAGAAATTATATTAAGAATTCAAGCTTTTTAGAGATTAACTCATCTTCTACATATGTAACTATCCATTGTAGGAGAAAATGTGAGCAGGGGTACACAGACTTTTAAAATCCACTTTGTTAATCACATGTCCCACTGCGCCCATCCACTTGACCTAATGATGGCACTGGGTAAGCATTTCAACACACTCTCCACTATAGCACCGGGGGTTTGAATACAGTTTTAGATCAAGTCTGTATTTACATTTCCTGTGCAAATATGTCATCATCAATTGAATTCCAATCTGTGGATTTGTTCATTTGGAAGCTGCAAGATCCTCTATGTCTATTTTACAGTTGTTCCTCCTCGCTGCCTTTTATGTGTTTAACCTAACAGTTGACAGCAAAAGGATTCAAAAGATTTCTTTTACATATTCCAGCAAAATTGATGTTACAGCAGAGAAATTTGACCTGTTGACTCAACCGCTTTGTTAAAGTTTATATATATTTATATTTATTCCTTTGTTTTTCTCATCAGTGTGGCGATAAACCACAGAAACAGCGAAAGATACTGAAACAGAATGTAAAATGAATTAACTTTTCTGAACTTTGCACAGATGAGATTGAATCACCCGAGATATTCAGGTGATTTCTCAGCTGTAAATTTCACAGTTCAGGTTCTTGTAAGAAAGCCACAAAGGAAAGAAACAAGACATCTGAAATGGCAAAGATAATCTAATGATGAAATGTTGAAAAAGAACAGTAAAGAATGGCAAAAAAAGGGATTGTTTAAAGTGAATAAATTAAACTAAACCTCAGCAGCAGAGCTGTGTGTATAGACGGCAGCATCCCTGCTTTTTATTTATTTATCTATTTTTTTTTTTCCAAAAGATTCTCTAATTCCCAAAAAAACACCTCATGATACTTAGCTCATTTTTCAGTTCCAACATTCCCTCTACTCTCAATGTATGGGCAGATTTTTTTCTTTAAATTTACTGGCTGCATTAACAGAATGTGATCACTAAACGAAGGCAAAACAAAAGGAGCAGAAGAAAAGGTCATCTTGTCTGATCAGCATTCCAGATATAAGCTTTGGACTGCGTTTACGACATGTCAACACAAACATATTAGCTTTCATTGTGTGCTGTGGTACCGTAGTGCTGTATCACCTTACTTATTTTGCACAGTTATAGCTGTAATATGCAAAAGACTGACATTTTATCAGCTCAGTTTTTCTTAGGGTAGTAAATAAGAGCTTGCATTAGGAGAAACATGATGGGATAACATAGTTTAAGTAACGGGATTAAAATTATTTTAATCTGGCATTGAAGATCAGAAATCTGCTTGTTCAGAGCCACTGAAGTCAAAATGTCCTAGTAATACTTTATCACTGATTTCATTAAGTTTTGCAAGGCTGTTTTTTGGTTTTTGCACAGTATGCTTAAATGACTGAGTTAAGTCATTATGCTCTCTGGAAGTGCTAAACCTCTTAAGGAATTCCATCAATCTGGCGTTTGATTGACTTTTATATTTCCACAAGGGTCATGCTACCCAATTTCTGACATAAAAGAAAGTCATATTTCAAATATTGTTTATACTTGGCATCAAATATGATGTGTTTTCAGGCTTAAATCAGCAGTCAAGGACAACAGACAGGGAAATCACAAAGCTAAGCCTCTCAGTCAATGAAAATTTGAAGTGTCTGATGGGAGCTGTTACAAAGAGGATGTCAAACGTCTGGTTGATTTATGTTTGGCTCATAAAATGATCAGATACAACACAAAAACATGAAGGTAAAAATACAGCTTTACCACCAACTTGTTATTTTTTGGGCACAATAACATATTCACACGTTCACCGGCACATAATAATCCATCACACTAGCTGTGATCATGGCCAACATACCAGATATAACCGGTGTTTGAAAATCTTTACTCATTCTCAGCTGTAAAACATGTTAATTTATTCAGCTGCAGTCTTTTCATTCCTGTTCTTAGCTTTGTTTCCTCTGGCAAAAAAAGGGGTGAAAAAAAAAGAAATAGGGCAAGAGAAAACACATTTTAATTCCAAGTATATATTAGTTTGATTATTTTTTTCATTAAATATCAGTTCAAAAACAAAACATTTTTCTTAAACAGTTTATGTTAGAAAACGCTGAAACCAATCCATCCTGAACATCCAATAGTTTGGTTGAAGCCCAACAATTTCAACCTATTTTGAGCAGCGTCAAAAAAGTAGCTCAAAATAGCAACTATTGCTAACAGTTTCTAAAAACTTGCACAAAACACAGAGGAATGTACAAACTGTGAATCCCAGAGTTTATGGAGCCGACATTTATGCAGTGCAGTTTTTTAATGACCTGGGCCATTTTAATGCGAGACTGTGCCTAAAAAAAGGATCAGAACCACATTTGTGCAAGACTGTATCACAGTTTAGTGTGTGTCCGTCAGTGTCTGAGTTTGGTTTGTAGTATTTGCTGTGAGCTTTCAGGTTATTTACTGTATGCTCAGTCATAGAGAAATGATGTGCTTGAAAGGTAAAAATAGGAGCTGTACTGCGTGTTTGTGGGATTTCAACTATAGCACATTGTGTACATTTCATTAAAACAAGATTATTGTGACTGGTATAATAGAATGCAAAGTTATGATATCATTGTTGTTATTGTTAAATGTCGAGCTCAGCAGCTGAACTTTTTTACACTGAGAGTCAGTGTTAGGATGAGCCACAGCATGATATAATAATAAGCCATATCAGTCAAATTTCTATGAGATTTATTTCAGGAAACAAACAGTTAGAGACTGATTTAATATCTACTCTGAATGTAGACTGCAGAAGGTTAAAGGTCCCATATTGTACATTTTTTCAACAATTTCATATGGGTATCAGAGGTCCAACAACATTGTTTTCTAAGTGTATTACTCCAAATTCAGCCTTGGTCTTTAATTTCAGCCATTCCAAATGTGGCTCTAGTGAGCTGTATGGAGAAAAGGCTGTTTCTGTGTCTGAGGATACAACAAAGGTCAATGCACTTGGTCAGCTATGGATTATGCATCACATCCTGACTCTTCATGCATGCATTGTGTCTTAGAGGTTAGTGAATAAATGAAAAAAAATGCTTCCATGGTGGGAATTTGACCCTCAACCTGACCTTAGGGCATTGTTACAAGCAACATACTTGCTGTGTAAGAAAGAGTAACCATAATTATGCAGATTTAACTAACTAAAAAATAATAAAATCAGCCTTTAAATGGAGGTTTTGCCCACATATCTAGATGATGTCAAATATGAGAATGAGCAGAGAGCCGAAGGGAAATGTGGCTCTTCTCTTACAACCATAATTGTAGTTTTGGTTTATGCATAAGCCGCAACCTGTAAATTCATTATGCAGACCAAAGTGCAGCAGGACACAGACAAACAAACAAACAAACAGACACTTGCAACCAATGTACACACACGCACGCAGCAAGATGTGCAGATGCACACACATGTGTTGAATATGCAGATGTGTAAGGAGAAGAGAGAGGGACTGTTAATTAACTAGAGCTCGTTAATTCTCTTTGAACCGACAGCGAGGAGGTTTACACACTAATTACCTTGATGACTGAGCCAACCTGTGCCTGTGCATGCGCACACATATGCTGGTCCTCACACTGCAAACACACGCTCTCACAGGCTGACATAACACATCTCGCAGGCTTTTAGGCTCACACAGTCATAAAACGCAAACATAAAGGTGTGACGTCTCACTTATACACAAACATTACTACTCGCTCCTGTGCACTGCAACACACTTGTGCCCTAAAATGAAAGCTATATTAGGAACTTTTTTTCTCATTCTTTTGCTTCAGAGCTGCAAGATTCACATGGTTAAGTTTATTCTTAGCTCAGGCCCATTATGCATCTTTTTGATTCACACTCATCTGACAGAAATAGCTTCATGATAACTCCTGTACTGTATCAGGGTACTCAAAAGTGTCTACAATGTAGCTGCATTACCTACAAAACTGTAATAACACACACCCACTCACACACATTCATGGTGCCATGCAGATGAGTTAGGCTTCTATGTCAGTATTGAACTGTAATGGGCCGTGTCAGATTAAGAGGAAGGTTTTTTATGTCCTCCGTCAAACTCAATTAATATTCCATCAGGCATGAATTCATAAGCCACACTGGACCAAAGCCAACTTATCCATATGTGTGTGTGTCCAGACTTACGATAAATGTGTCTCAACTGAAATTTTAGATATGTAGCTGTCAGCTTTTATTGACAAAAGAGAAACATACACAAAAGACCACTTTGTGAGTCAGGTTTGAAAGCATTAAGTAATTTTTATGATTTAACAGAAGCTGGTAAAGCAGAGAGAAAATAATAAAAGATACATTTAAGACAAACAAAGAGGAGAAAGAGGATTTTTTTTTTTTTTTTTTTTTTTTAATCTAATAAGAGAGACGCTATTCAAATGGTTAGAGTATCTTAAAATGGGAAGTAGCACTGAAAGGAAGCCAGGGGGACCAGGTCAGAACATGTTGAGTGGACAGTGAGTAATGATTGAAAGTAGCCAAAATTTTGGATTTGGCAAAAGAAAAGAGGTTTGTCAGTGAGCGACTTTAAGATTAAGGAGGAGATAAGAGCAAAAAAATAAAAAAATAAAAAAATTGGGGGAGAAAGGGGGTGAGGGACTGAAGAGGAGTTATGGGTCAATAAACCCTGCTGTGGGGGAAGCAGAGAGGGACTCATAACGAGGTCAAGGACTCATCATTGATCACCACATCAAAAAGCTGACTGTCAGTGAAAAGAAGGGGTTGGAAGAGGAGGAGGTGAGCAGGAAAAACTGAGAAGAGGCAGAGTCACAACACTGAAAAGCACAGTCAAGTGTTGGATCAGCTGAAGAAAAGAAGGACAGAGATAGAGGAAGAGAAAACAAAATGGTCCATATGAAGGGTCTAGATTGGGTAGCTATGATCGGAAAGAGTGAAATTCAATTAGATGGGATCATTGCTGATCAGATGAATTCTAAAAGAGAGAGAGCAACCACCATCAGTTTGCCAATACGAGTAACTCATCCTTTGTCAATGGATGCCTGTCCTGTGGTGCAGGCTGGATCTCTGTGTTCACATTATAATACTAGCCCCAGTCTGCGCCACCTAATGTTCCTCACATTTAACTCAGATACTTAAGCATCCAATACTCTGAAGCACATGCATATGGAACCCCTGAGATTTTTAGGCATGTAGATGGGTGTAATTTAAGCCATAGACAAGTTGTTTAGATGCCTAAACCTAACAAAGTAAGCAGTAAACAAAAGTTAATAATAATCAAAGAAATGATGGTTGCCAGCTGGCATTGAATCCTTTTATTTTTTAAGGAAATATAATTTTGTGTTATCTCCAACTGAAAACTGTTGTTGTTTTTTAAATAATGGAAAATAAACATTAATGTTAAATTATTGAATGTGAATATTAATTATGAACTGCCATTAGACTGTTACTCAACATCTACGGGACCGATTGCCATAAAATCTTAGACTTCTTAGAAGATCTTTATGTCTCCCTGAGGGTGAAAACTATAAAACCCAATTCTCCCTTGACTCTTTATGAAGATCAATCAACAGCTGAATCTGTCTATTTTATTCATAACCTGTAAATCTATAGATAGGTCATTGCCAGCCATACTTAATGTAATCATTGTGGTCTTGTACTTACTTTAACAAGATCCAGAAACTTGAACTTGTACCTCATACCTACACATTAGGCAGAACAAAATGAAAGCTGAAATAACACAGCACATCATAATTGCCAGTACTGCATTTACAATGATGTAAGAATTACATACAAAATACCAAGTCTAACTAGTAACTAACATACAGTAAATGGAAATTAATTGCCTTATTTAGCTTCTTTGTCACACTTGCGCTCATACTCACTCTTGTCTTAATGACAATTGCTAAATTAGCTAAGCTTTTCACGTGAACATGTAAAACTGAAACTCTAAAACTGGTAAACATAACTGCAGAGTTCTCACTACATTAGCAAAGACTAAGTTAATGTTTATCTCAATGCCCCTTTTTTGCTGAAGTGCATCCTCATAGAGCTGTTTTCTTTCTTAACATCATTAGTCATTAAAGGCATTTCCAGAATCATTAACCTGGATGAAAATAGACTCAATATGCTTTACAACAGAATGAACATTACTTTTATTTCTGACAGTGGGATGATTTAGGCTCTTATAAATGGCACGTCCTTGCTGTTTCATGCACATTAGCTGAGCTTTTTTTTTTTTTTCGTTAAATGTGAAGAGAAAACTCCAGTATTGTTTAAGTATGTGTTTAAGCGTTTTTCTTATTGTGTGGAATCTGGAGTGTTTTCTCTTTTCAATTATGTTCATAAATGTTTCAAGTGTTGTTAAAATACCATTGGGTTTTTTAAAAAGAAAATTACAAAAAAAAGTATTTTCTGAAAAATGGATGCTGAGCTCTGCTGTGTTAATGCCATAGTAATAAACGGGGAGCATAAAACAGGGCTAATGATGAGTCCATGAATAATTTCTGAATAGTTTTCTTTATGTTTTTCCAATTTTGACTGTATGTGTAAGCTGTTGAGTATCTGTCTTTTTGTCTAATAATAAATGATTTAAAGTTTACGTTATTATCATAGACAAACTTACACAGATACACAGTTTGCAATGATGTTGATATAATATTACTCTCTAATCCAAACAAAACTGTTTTGACAGCCTTTCCAGCAAAGGAATAAAAGAGTTATTTCCATTGATATCTCTGGCATGAGAGACTTGTTATGATGGGGTCACATATGTAGATTTTTGTATGAAAAGACAAAAATCTGCATGCTTTCTCAGACTTTTTAGACTCACTCTTATTTCTTGAAGCATTTTTCTCTTTCACTCCCAGATCAACATGCTAAAAAAGGATAGACTTTTTTGTCCAAGAGTTAATATGAAGCCACTGTGATTCCAAGGGCTGCTGGTGTGGTCCATTAGACTTGAATATCTTCTGCTCTTCCTCAGCCTTGCATGTGCTCGCCCTTCCTGCTGCCTGAGTCACTTTCTCTCATCCCCCCTTTCATCTGAATGTTGTTAAGAAGTGGCAGAAGAAACAAGTGCTTCGTTAATTTCCTCCTTCTGCTTAATTAATTTTGCTGTGTTCCTCTCTCCTCTTGCCTTGTGTGCTCAGGAGATGAACTGTTCAAATGTTTCATTTCCATGCTTGCAAGAAAAGAAGAAATTTGTACAATTTGAGCTTCCATCCTAGAATTCCATCAAATGTAAATTATCCAGAGGTGACATTACAAGCTATAGTTTTCAACCCTAATCTCTTTCCTAACTCTATTTCCCTCACTTTCTCAGTACACACTGCGTGTTTCAAAGATCTAGATTCAAGGGATGTAATTTTGTCAGCAGATAAATGAGTATGAGGCGAGATAGGATGGATGTCAAATAAAAACAGGCGTCCTGGTGCAGACTGATCCCTTCAGGCCAGATGGAGTCATTTAGCTCTCTCTGATAGTCTCTCAGCATGAACTTACAGTCTTGTTTTCTCTCCATAGTTAAAACTACTCTGCTAACAACAAAGGAGGGGGCATTTGTGTGTGAAAACTAGAGCAGTTGTGATGCTCAGTTTGTATGAGTGGCAAACTGTAAATCTTTGTTGAATCACTTCCACTGCAGAGTTGCTTTATTTATGGAAACTGGTGTTAAATAGTTTATTGTTTTGTGTTCAGAGTCATGGTTGGAGTCTTTTGAAAGGCTTTTGGTTGAAGATCAAGCTTTTGCATAGCTCATAATGAACTTTGAAACAGTAATAAGTGGAATTCCTTTGGCCAGCATAAAATAATTTCACTTAAAACAGAAATTTGAAGAAACAATCAGCATAAATGATAAAAGTTAATAATAGGAGACAATAAGAAATCCAAAACCAACCATGTTTTAAGCATAAACCACTTTCTGGCTCTTCTGCTGTCTGTCCCGTTCATTCAAGAATCAATCGAAATGTAAATCTTTTTAATAAAGACCCAAGTGAATAGTCCTTTTTATTAAAATATGTTATTCTAGCATTTTGGGCCGGTGTCCCCGGCAAATGTGAAAAAGCACAGCGTCGTGACGCAGCAGCGCGGTTCACTCACTGCTCATAGATCAGTCTGACACGCAGTGATGAGGGGAGATATTTCAGCCTCACAAACAGCAAAGATGTGCAGTATATTTTTTTCTAGTTTTTTTTTTAATACAATAGTCTTAACTGCCAGTTGCCGGTTTTTCCTGCCTGAGCCCCATGTTTAATATTTATTTATATATTTTTTGAAGGGCAGTTTTGTTTACAGAACAAAGACTTTATTACCCATCATACTTATTGTTTTTGGTTGTGTTTGGTTTTCATTCATTGTTAATGAAACTGAGAGTCCATTCTATTTATTGTTTTGTTATTTAAAATTTCTTCCAGTTCCAGTGTAAAATGTTCATTAGAAATTAAAGCTTGCTGATCTTTGAAAGGGTGTACTTGCATTCTTGTGACATTATCATTATATTAGTTGAAAATGGTCTCAAAATGACAACATTATCACTTTGCGCAATATTATCGCTCATCGAGATAATTTCTGAGAAGATTTATCGCACAGCAAAATTTGTTATCGTGACAGGCCTAATTGTGGATTGGGTTTGCTTTCTACAAATGCCGTCAGAACCCACCAGATTAGCATCTGGAGTGTTTGGTAGCTGGGTAAACACCACAGACTCTTTGTGATCTTCTTTGAGCTCTGTCCAAGCTGTTTTTGTGGGGCCCGCTGCTGTCCTTCTCGAGGAAGCTGCTGTTGACATACACTGCAAACATCTATGTTGCATCCATGTGAATGCCAGAATGAAAGTGTCTCATGAAGATCACAAAGTTATAAGACCTTGAGCACTGTTACTCACTAATGGTAACTTTAATGTTGTGGTTGATATTAAATTGCATTAGGTGAGGAGTGAAGCTTTGGAAACACAGGCAAAACTTTAAATGAGATCAGGTGCATTAGTTGACAGTATAGGAAAAATATCTTCACCTACTTTAGTAGAGCACCAGGTGAGTGTTTTTAGACTGGACACTATTACCCAGCTGCTACTATTAGGCGCCAGTCCAGATTGGGAATTAGTGTCCCAGAGGTTTGTAAACACCAGCCATGTCCAGCAGCATTAATCTAAACGGAGATTAAAAGACAATTGAAAACTTTGAAACACTGCCATGACTGGTTGATGACTTTTACCCTGCACTGTAGCAGCTAAGCCCATAATTAAGGCGAACATGATCAGATAATCCCAATATGTCTTTGCAAACCCTCCCCAACAGCCTAATCCTCAGATTTAGAATCTCAGATTAGGAATCCTGGAAGATTAATCCCATATTGTGTGCATGTATGTTTCTTGCAGGGGACTCTTCGCCGGGTGACCTTCTCTGTTGTGAACCAACCCCAAGAAGGTGGTTGCTATGACAGCGGCGTGGAAGATTCAGAGACGCCGAGCAGCAAGAGTTCCTCAGGCCCACGGCTGGGAGCCCTGTCGCTTCCTGAAGAAGGCTACGAGCGAACCACACCGGAGGGCAGCGTGGGGGAAGAGGAGCATGTGGAGAATGGTACGGCGTTCTTAAAGGACATCTATTGGTGCTCAGCCAGTAAAATTCACTGAACTTGCCTTGCTGCCAAATACACTGACTTGAATATTTCCCATCTCAAGGTTTTCTGTACCTTATACTGTGAAAGGAATGGGCATGTTTTTGAGTATACACAAACACACTTTCTTTCTTTGTCTAGCTCACACATAAAGAGACATACAAACATGCTAGAGAAACATTTTCATTGGAACTTTGACTTGCTGTCAAGGTCTCCAGAGTTTTTATTCTCCTCCCTTGATGGTAATGTGTTTCACACAATAAAGCAGTTGTCCTTTGTGTATATGTATGCATTATTTCACAAAATGCATACCCTGTTTTTGTGTGCACGGCCTCCTTGTATTATGTGAGGAGATTTCTCAAAAAGCTAATGTTGCAGTGTGTTGTGCCAGAGTCTCATCCAAGGCCTTAAGCCTCCCTGTCAGTGACAAAAAATATTTTCCATCTCCCTTCCACTGCATATAATCATACAGTGGAATAGTGGCAGCTCACCAAGGTCACCGTGTCCGTGGAACATTTCTGAGGCTGTCAGTGTGGTTTCAGTAAGAGTTTTACCAATGTATAAAAATTTTGAGGATTCTGTGTAGCTTATTAAGTTTTTGTGTCAGTCAGATGAACAAAGGAATTGAACCGTGAATTCTTAGTAATGGTTCTAAATATTGTCTATAATTATACTGTATGCTTGTGTGGCTTCGTGTGAATTTGCCGACAGTGCTGCTACTGTTGGATGTGGAAAAAAAAAAAATTAGCTATGAAATTACAACTGAAATAGAGTTTGTTTGTTTTTTGGTATTAGTTTGAAGTAAAGCAGATTCCAGAAATTAAGGTTTTGAGTGAAAATGAATCATTGGTCTCAAATGGTCATTAAATAGCAGATATTATGCTCTTAGGTTGAAATACTTTAATGTCAAGTTAAGGTGAAGGTCAAGTTTATTTATATACCTCATTTAAATAGCACAAAGTGCCTAAAGTGTTGTACAAATCTGCAGTATAATGGTATATAAACTAATAAAATTAGAATTAATAGAAATGTAAGATAAAAATGCAACTCATACATAGTAATAAGATAATATAGCATCAATGTTTGGGAACAAATACAAAAAAAAAAAGGTAAATTACTCAGTTTTTACTCTACTGTCTTCCCCAACATGTCTGCTCTAATTAGTCAGACAATTTGTCAAAAGTAATGGCATATGAGCCAGTGGCTTATTTTCATTTGACGCTCTCCACACCGGCTACTAACCCAGGTGTGTATATTACATGGTGATGCAACAAAGAAATGTAAGAAAAGTCACAGCAAGGGGGTCAAGTCCAGAACGTGGTTTCCATTGCTATTTTTTATTCACATTCAGTAGATCGAAATAAAAATAGTGAATGAAGAGCTTAAAAAAAAAATCCAATAATGTGCAAAAGGTCTCTTCCTGATTCAACAGAGATTAGATGCACATCAGACAAAATGAAACACAGCTTTGCGTCTCATAAGTGATTGGGAGAGATTAAAATTATGTGACTCACCAGCTGTTTCTGTAGCAGGCAAACAATAATCTCATGTTTTTCGACTGACCAGCATCTTCTCAGATATGATTATAATATCCCAGATAGTCCTAGAGATTGAAGTCATTCCTGAAGAAGAGCTCTTATCGTTCCTTTGTCAATGTTAACTTATGCATTAATGCTAACTGCTAAATTAGCAAAGCATATGAACGAGTTTTCCTTTGTGGATGTCTGCCACAGTTGTGGGGGTTTTTTTGTCAGCTTATTGGTTTGTTTTTTAATTCCAGTAAGGACCACCTCTTCTACTGAGGAACATCCATAAGCAACATAGCATACATTGCCGACTTCTGGCAATACCATGTAGCCTAGTTTATTAATTACATTAAATTACAGACATTTAGCTGACGCTTTTATCCAAAGCGACTTACTACGGTTAGGTAGTAGCGTTAATGACCCAACTGGAAGGTGTTAGCATTCATCCCCTGGGGGATTCAGCAGGTCTTTTCCATCTACAAAACTCTTTGAAGCACTTCATAAAATTGGAAACACAGGAGACATAAAGTTATATTTATGTTCTCTAAATCAGTGATTCCCAACCTTGGTCCTCAAGGCACACTTTCCTGTAGGTCTTAAATGTCTTCCTGCTGCAACACACCTGATTCAAATTAAATGGTTCTCTGACAAGCTCTGCACAAGTCTGCTAATGACCATAAATTTAAATCAGGTGTGTCGTGGCAAGTAGACATCTAAGACCTGCAGGATAGTGTGCCTTGAGGACCAGGGTCGGGAATCCCTGCTCTAAATGTTATAAATACTTGTTATATGACAACTATATTGTTTATGTTATTAACATGAATGTCATCTCTCCTTTGGCAATCACCTCTTAATTGACTTGTTTTCTGCAAGGATTTATGAATTATTGCTTTAAATAGGTAAGAATTCTGGCCGTGCAGGACATCGGCATTCAGTCTGAGGTGTCCTCACTCATGGGATGTAGCTAATATTCAAAACATGTAATCTTGTCCTTGCACATAAAAAATTTAGATTTGCCTTTCAAATAGCTGATAATTACATTCCCTGTGGCTCTGATAGTTGTTTGGCTTAGACTCACCTTTCACCTTTCATGTAATGCTGAGCACAGCTGGGGTTTTTTGAAAATTCTCTAGAAGTCAGCGATTTTCCATTTTGCACCAACAGCATTTTTTCCTTCCTTTCTTGTTCCTTTCAAACTTAACCATCTCCTTTATATCCCTAATCTAATCATGTGGTTTATTTTTACAAATTTTTCCTTTTTCTCTCATTCCCTGTTTAGCTTATCTCTTTTGTTGCACTTTCAATTTGATTGTCACTTCATGGGGCAACCAGGTGGCGTTAAAGATATACTAAAATCGCACCCACCCATTTTCCCCTGTGAAAAATCTCTGCTTCCAGCTAAAAAACAAAGGCAGAATTTGAAACAAAAGTTTTTAATTTGTTTCTTTTTATCGTTTTTTATCCTGTATCCAGATGCCAGACAGCTGCCCGATGTAGCTCTGACAGGGAAGTGCACTAGAGAGTGTGATGAGTTCGGCCACTCTGACACATGCTGGATGCCCGTCCGCCCTTCGCCACGGCAACGTCAGCGCCACGGCAGCGACCCCCCACGACTCTCAACTTTTGCCCCAGGAGATGACAACAACAATCTCCGCGGTAACAATCACGAGAGCGACAGCGAGAGTGCTGGCAGTGCAGGAAGTTCTGAACCCGGGGTGGTGGTCAGCGGAGAAGGTCAAAGGTTACCTTTAGCCAACGGGGATCCTCTTGGCACCCTGGGTCGTGGGGACCGCAACAGGAACGTGGGCGATCACAACCGTAACCTTCTGAACCGCAAGATGACTTCAGCGTCCTACGACACATTCAGCAGCGCAGGCTTCGGGAGGCGCCAGCCAGAGGAGGAGGGAGGAGAAGGCCAGAACCAACCCGAGGTCATACCACTGACCCGGACTGGAGGGGACTACAAGACAACGTCCTGCCTCACGTTGTCCCGCCGTGAGGTCTACCTGTGACGGCCTCGCTGTGTAACAGTTCTAACCACACTTGAAACTGAGATGGGAAAATATCAAAAAGGATCATCTCCAAACGCCTTTATCAAACTCTTAACTTTTGGATTCTGACTAATACTCATAGGCACTTAAGTCACAATAAACTCTTTAGAGTGCTTCGAGTGGGAAGTCTTTCTAAAAGCAAACACAAAAAAAACGTTTTTTAACAACTACTGAAAACTACCTACAGGCAAAGACTGTATGTTTATGTAGAAGAGGATAATCCTCTCTTTTTATTTCCTTTATAAAATCCAATGCATGCCTAACCCTTTGACCACAAAGGTATCTGTGCAAATAAGAGAGATTAAAACTGTGTACATCATGATGCTCTAAAAGCCTCGTTGCATCTAAAAGCTGAAGCTTAAACAGTCCTAATTTGGACTCAACTAATGAACCATCTGCTGAAAAGCCACTGAGGCTCTATCCTGTCAGAAAACATAAAAAAGAAGTTACGGGTCTTTGGATGAGTAATTTGGATCTAATTCCAACCAATCAAACTTTCTAATGCCTAATCACCTGTATCATAACACAGGTGGGAAATATTAGCCAGTTCCACGATAGTCTTGCATCGTAAACAATGTCAAGTCTGTTCTTTAAAAACATGAATCAGAGCAAACAGCAACAAGGTAAAAACAAAGACTTTTCTTTTATGTACTCAGATAGTACTATTTCAGAATACAAGTTTTTCATAGTCTCTAGTGCCACAGTATTCTGATATGTATGAAAATGTTTCATTATTTTTCCTTTACGCCCAGTCTGTATGTATATATCATGTGTGTAATTGATGAAACAGCAGCATTCTGTTTCCGCTGCCATCTCAGAACAGACAGAGGTGCCGAGTTCATTTCACATCTACTGTGTTCTAGTGTAAGCGCTCTCATACACATGCACATACATATATACACAATACAAGCATGCAAACACGTATACACTCAAACATTAGCATGTAAACTCCAACTCATACAGTGCATTTACAGAATGTCAACACACATGTAGAAAGCCACACTTTCAGTGGCTGTGTAACATAAAGTTTACCTTAAGCTGCATTCACTCCAGACTACAGAAAAAAATTTTCTCACATGAATGCACACAAACATGCAAACATATTAAAACTTAACCAGAAACTCAAACAGGTATTAAGATGTACTGACCGCTCGGTTCATACGCAAGTGTGTGTATGTGCTTTCAATTATGATTTTTTAGCTTTTTGCCTCATTGAACTAGTTGTAGCATTTTGCCTGCTCTTCTCCAGCCAGTATTTAAACATGAATTGTATCTAAATAATTACTCATCTCGCTGACTGATGTGAGCAGATACATTAAAGAGAATTTCAATGACATCTACTGTAAGTAATTGATAGAAAATGTTGGAGCAGGAGATATTCTGCATATTGTAAGTAGGACTCATATAAAAACCAAATCTCTGCTTTTCTGTAAGAAAAAAAAGGAAAGGAAAAAAAAAACTTTGCATGACAGAAATATGATGCAGAATATTTTTTTCTCTCTTTTGTAAACCTCATACTTTTTTGGACAGCACGGTTATTTGGATACATCTGTGCTAAATGAGTGTTCTCAGGGGGAAATGGAGATAGTGATGAGAGTTTTAGTTTCAGTGGCTGAACATGTTTGGGCCTTTCTCTCAGTTTTCCACAGGCCTGGAATTGGCACAAAGTGTGCCAGAGGCTGTGACTAAAAAGAACATGTTGTAGAGTGAGAGAAACAGAGAGCACAGGGTTCTGCCATTACCTGTTCTGCTGCACGGCGCGGACCTAGGCGCGTCCATACCGCTGTGTTGAACTGCACAGATGACAGACTCCTTCACATTCGTCCTTCCAGTCAGCTGCTGCGCGACTTCCAACACACTCTGCTGCATCGGGCTGAAGAGTGGGTGTGGATCGAGGCCAACACATCTTAATTCCCATCATCAGTGTGTGTGGCTCAGTGGTGTGATAGGGATAATAGGGTTAGGTCGTCCCTGCGGTCTTAATGAGTTTCTTTTCTCCTCTCTTTTTCTCCCGTGATCTGCACTGATCTCATTAATGTCTGGATAGGTGAAAGGAACACTGCTGGAAACTGCCAGTAAACGTGTCTCTTCATTTTTTGTTGTTGTAGCTGATCAGAGGCAGAGAACACATTCTTAAGGAAATGAGGGGAAAGAAAAAAGAACAGCACCCAACTCAGGTGTGCAACAGTGCTTAAACTCCTCATTGCTGCTGCTTGACTGACAGATAACTCGACATCTGGGACAATGAAATAGTTGTAATTATGACACCTACTTACATTTGAAGGAGTAATTAGGATGAGGCACTCTGTCTGTGTGTGACCGCACTTTGTAAACCTGTATATACTTTAAACTTTAATACTCTGTGAAAACTCTTAAGCTTTGAGGCCACTGATGCATTTACTCCCTTGCCTTCATTACCCCTGAAAAATATCAACCAACATTGGCTGTTTACCGAGCTCTGTTTTGATGGACTGTACTGAAAATTCACAAAGTTCAAAGCTTTTGAATTTCTGTGTTCATGGAGACTTGGTGTTGACAAGCTGAAAACAAAATTCCAATATCCTGCAGCGGTACAGATTCTGAGGAACTAAAAGATGTATGATGTTGCTGTGGAATGAAAGCATTGGGATACACTTGTCTCAGTCCTTGGAAAGGTGGGAAGAACTTGGGGAGAGACTTGTTTTGGACAGAGACTCTTGACACAGCCTTTTCTCCTCATCGTGGCACATATTTCTTCAGACTGCTGTTTTATGGCAGCTCCTCAATGGCACATTTCAAACCCTCGAAGGGGATTAGGAGATCTTGCTGTACATAAATCTGGGTGGATGTGTACTTTGTTTCTTTTCTTTTTTTTATACTGCACGTTTTAATGTTAATATGTTTCAGTCTACTGCAAAGTAAAGAGGGAAAACAGACAAAATAGTCTTTCACCCACTAATCAAGTCATTTTTTTATAAAAAAGACGCTTCCATGGACATCATGTACCCGTTATTCCCTCTCATACTGCTATCCTTGCCATGTACAGATTAAGCTACACTGTAGAAAGACAACTGGAAACCATAACAGATGATGGCATGCTTAAGGTTCAAATCTGCACTCGAGAAAAAAAAGAGAAAAAAATGTATTTTTACTTTCGTCTTCTTTGATTTATCAAGGAACTCGCTCAGTTTTTTTTTTTTTTTTAATCTTTCTGCTGCTCCCTTCCTGTAATTACATAATGAACTAATTGCATTTGCTATGATGAGGAAGAAGAGAAGTTGTCAACGATCGGTTTGGTATGAAGATGAATCATGTAAAAGTTTGACTTTGGCATTAAAAACTTCAAACCCTCTCTTGTTTGACTTTTAATATTTTCACTCTTCACAGATGATCTTAATCAAAGCAACGTCATTCACTTACTGATGGAGCCTGAGGGATGACCTAGGGGGGCATGGGCCACTCCTAAAATCTGACTGCCCCCCCACTTCCACCCCCATGGTTTCCTCTCCCTTAAAAATTGTTTAGTACAAACTGACCTTTGTATAACCTGCATAAACCTCCGGTGTCCAACTGCAAGTGAATGCAGCATGTAATGTACATCTATGTTGTTTTACATCGGCATCATGTTCCTAATCATAATGCAGCATTTGCATATCATCTCACCAAATGTCTACGTACGGGGAAAATATTTGTGTAACCAAAGTGTTTATATTGTATGAGAAGAATGTAAAACTCATGAAACCATCAGAAGTGAAAAAGGAAGTAAAACAGCCAAAAATGCTGAAGCAAACTTATAAAACTGCTGATTTGACTCAAATATGTTTGTCCAGCAGTGGTTAAAACCATACAATAGGATCATCCCTGGCAGCCTAGGTGACTGGTGTAGTAATCATTTATTTATTTATTTTATATTATTTATTATTCTAGACACAAATTTTTTTTATTTTTTTTTAAAGGTTTACATGTTAGACCTAGCTCTGCATTATTGAATAGAAACAATCAATCAGTCATTTATTCTTGGCATTTTCTGGGCACTTTTCCTTGACCTGGATGGAAATCATATTGAAACTGAAGAAAGATAAATTTACACAAAGCTGTGTTTTAAATACCACACAAAGTTCTTTGTTTATTGCCATCTTAAAATGTTTCATGTAACTTATATTATTAAGCAGATTACATCTTAAAAAAAATATTTGTTCATTTATTAAGGTTTATCATTTACAAAAAAAATAAATAAATAATGATACAGTATGACTGTATAAAAGACACTCAAGTTTAACTTTAAAAGCTGCAACCACAGGGAATTGTGAGATGGAAATTACCTTATTTCCTCTCATTAAGGATGGTCCAATGTTTCCTTTGCTAAAGACAATCATTAAGGAACCATTGAAGCCTCTTTCCTGGGGAATTAAACCAGGTTTAATGGCTTCTGCTTAGATTTTCCCAGGTCATTTCACTCACACTTAACTGCAGCAAAAAAGAAAGGACTATTCAATCAGACCCAGTCTCCCAACATTTACCTCCAATATTAGTTTAAGATAAAGTTCAGTATATCTGGGCATTTTTCTCGTGCACAAGCTTTAGCACAACTTTCTTAAAGGTCCTTGAGTGGAGGTTGTTCTGTAATTTATATTTTCCAAGGTCATGAACGGGCTGTCAAGTTATACTTCTGAACAGATTCACGCTGCAGGAAAATCTTTCCATTTTTCAGCAGACACCTTATTTCAATGAAGGCTTGTCATGTCATTTCACAACATGGTGACATATCTGTTGAAGCACTGAGATGCGGTGCAGTCCATCAACTTAATCTTTGAAAGGTGCATATTCTGAACTTGATCCTGCTCTATGAAAACTTTTTAAATGTGGAAGCAATTTGGACTTAAGACTTATCTGTAAATTCTTCACAGGTGTTAACTGCTGCAAAGATTAGTGTGAAGGACTCTAAAATGTCACAAAAAAAGAGGAAAAAAAAGACGATTTGAGGGGAGGGGGTGAAAAGGCTCCTGCAATGAGCATTGCAGTATGCAACACTGACACCGTGTGGTCATGCATTTCTATGCTGCTGTTTGTCCACATTTTCATGTCTTTGCTCTGTGATCAAGAATCATATTTATAGGGGAATCCCGTATGTAAAGCAGAATAACTTGAAGGAGAAAAGATTTTTTTAGATTTATCTTGATACTAATATATTAGTACAAAGCCTTTCAAGTTTGTTATTTAAAGTCAGGTAAGATTTTAAAGGAACTGCAGGTTTAAAATGCATTTCCAGTTCATTTTTTGAATGGGTTAGTTTCCTATATACATTCACAGATAAAAAAAAAAAAAAGGGGTTTCAAATAGTCCTTATAATGTGCAGAAACCCAAACAACAAATCCCTTTTTTTAATTAATTCTCATATTGCATGATCTCTTGTGTTGCTCACAGAGCTGTCGTTTAATGCAGATCCACAGCACCCTTCTAACCTGCAGCCTCCTGATTCAATTTTTCAATTACATCTTAGTTTTAACGTTGAAAACTGTGTTGATGCAGTTTCTAGAGGACAACACTTACTTATACTACTACTATAAATGTCACTGATTCTAAAGCCGAAGCCTCTTAATCTTCAATTAGTGTAATCGCTTATTTCAAAATGCCAGCATGTCTCACACCTAGTAAAAGTCTGTTTTCAAAAAGAAAGAAAATTTGCATTAGTGAGAGGAGACCAGGTGGATCTGTCTCAGAAGGATTATTGTGTTCTGAAGTTAGCAATAAAACCTAAAAGAAACTAAACAAAAATCACAGTAATAGATATTGGCAACCTTCTGTGAAATATTACCTACGCAATAAATCAGTGTTTCACAAGGTAAAGAGACAAGGCATTTTCTGCACCAGAAAAAGGGGATGCCAGTTGTTTTAAACTCTTAATTAAATTCAAGTAGTGGACCCAGAGGATGTGCATTTTATAGCTTTCATAAACGTTATGCTACCATGGCTCCTGGTGAAGTATGTCCCCGACGTTAACCTCAACACATACTGTCCAGTATATCAAATGGTCCGAAAGCTGTTAAAAGCTTTTAAAGGCTTAAAGGAGACTCTTTTCCTTTTTTTTTTCCTTTTTTTTTTCCTTTTTTTTTTCTAAGCAACATTAAGCTGAAGTGAACTTCCTTTGAAAAGCCTTCACTGTAAGGACCTTGGCCTTTATGCTCCAAAGTGAAAATGCACGTTAAAATAATGTGCTGATATGTTTCTATCTGACACTTTTGTGTAACCTGATTAGAGAAAATTACTTGAGATCACCAGTCAGTTAACATCTGCAGTGTGCTGTAACCCTCTAAGACCACATAGTCATTTAGCATTGGAGCAATCGAGCATAAAAAGCTTAATGAAAAATTCTGTCAGCGCTGTTCTTCTCTGCTCAGGAAAGCCTTGCAGCTGAGCTGTAAACATTCTCTCTCACCATGACAGATGATGTGAGATTGGATCCTCCCCGTGTTTCTCCATAGGCAGTTATTTATCTCTTTTTATCTTCTCATGGTTACATCAGCTGGAGCTCATCAAAGCTTTGCCATCAGCACTAATAGAAGAGCAGGAAAAAACACACACACAACATGATTTTGGATAAAAGCATATCCTGTAGACGGATAGGATCTGCCTAAGATAAAATCCAGCTAGCCTAAATCAAACTATTGTTGGCAGAGGTTTACTTTTAATGATTCATGATGTAAAAGTCTTTTTTAAGGCTGGAATGAAGTTGCAGTGTTGTTGTTTTTGCTATTTTATCATATTCTCTGAGAGTGAAAGTAATCTGTAGTAAGAAACATTGGTGTTGTCTTTATGATTCACATTTGGGGTGAAGGAGTTCTCAGTTTATTGTAATGTAATTCTGACTAAAAAGATAATTTAAATGATTTCAAAACCTCTAAGTCATGATGGTCAGAATATCAGCACCTTATTGAGATGAATAGGTTATAACAGAGTGTGAACTTTGTTTCATCTTGGGGTTTTTGAACAAAAAATATTTACCTTTCAAACATGAACTTCTACCTTTACTCTGAGTGAAATGAAATTAGCCTGTGTCTGTGCCCAATCTGCTGGCTGAATTTTCAACTAAATTTGTTGGTATTTTGGGACATCAAGTTTTTGATGTGTACCGCAGTCATTGTTCCTGTTTTTTAAAAGAAAATAAGGGTTTTAAATCTTTCATTTACACTATTCATGGGTTGTAATAATGTCTCAGATTGCAGTTGTCAGGGCAAAAAAGAAAGAGGTGTGTGTGTGTTTGTGTGCTGATTGTTTGTAGGTTTCAAGTGATTGCAGAGTCTTATCTCATCTCTTGATTGAGCATGTTTTTGTCTCCTAATGATCAGATATATTACTGCAAACTGCACTCTCTGTACTCGTTGGTGGGTGCGAGGCTCTTCAGCTGGTTTAGTGTCTTGCTTATGTGTCAGTAGTTGACAGCCTCAGCATTTTGTTGGGAAAGTAGTCATTTGTAGACAGAAGAGAGTCAGTTTAGTGTTTTAAAAGGATTTTTCTTTTTTGTTTAAAGGTGTCATGGTGTGGTGGATGTGAAGACCCAATAGCAAGACGAAGAGGCAGGAGGCAGACAAAAGGCAGAAACAAAGTTTAATAACAGACCTCACAAAGATAAACACAGCACAATGGATGATCTGACAAACATTGACACCAAGGAGTATATAAATGGAAGACAACTAACGGTATTCAGTCTGAGTTAAGGAAATAAAACAGGATTTAAAATACAAGGCTAGGAGTCTAAAATAAAACAGGAGAGGCAGCTCAAAAAGACAAGACTAAACACCCCAACCAAAACCCACAGACTATGACACAAAGGGATTGTGTTAAGTGTTTGCGAATAGTCAGTGTTTGACTGCAGACAGCAGTCACAGCTCTGAGTTAACAGCAACCACACATAAGCCCATTTTCATCATTTTAAACAACTTCGACCCACTTTTGTGGAAAATTATTTGTTTTTTTTCCCCAATTGTAAAATGTCCGTGTTGCTTGGTGTTATTTGTTTACATGTTGGCTGCAGAGTCCAACAAAGTTCCTGGATAGCTTACTGATCGGCATAGCACAGCTTAAAAATGTAATTTGTGCCTTTGATGGTATTTAAGTAAATTTTACTTAGTTTTTTACAATAAAACTCAATATAAATAACTAATAACTAAGTGTTTTGCAAAAAGGCCTCAGGAAGTCTGCCCACAAAAAATGAATATTCCTTAGTTGAAGATAGAGACGAGGTTTGACTTGTTTTGTATGCTAAAGATTTGGTTTTTAATGGTCTTGTACTAAATTGTTAGCTTCACTTCCTTTATTCTCCAAACTGAGCGTGCTCTGACTACTGATGATGCAGCAAAGATACTGACTGTCCCGTTGTACTTCTCACAGTCTTATTTTTTAAATATGGAGTGTCTGTGAGTAATTCTCATGCTTTTTTCTTTTTCTTTTTTTTTGGGGGGGGGGGTGTTAAATGCTACAGAATCATCATTGGTTCTGGCTTTTATTGAGATTTTATTTTTATTTTTGTACTCTCTGGGACCCAGTTTCTCCAGACCCAAGACTGTCTCTTGTAACCACTAGGCTTCCACTCCCACTAATGTTCTCGGCAATGCTATTTTCTTTCATTTGGGACTATTGTTTTTGCAATTTGTGATCATAAAATATGCCAATAAAACTGCTCATTTCAGTCTCTATTTAAATGTGTTGACATTTAACAAATTTGTGGTCCCACAATATTAAAGTCAAGTTTTTTTTCTGTTCTGTAGGAAATGGCTCAGTAAATATTATGAGACGTTTACACAAAGTACAACTTGGACACCAGCTGAACCGAAGGAGAATTTCATCCTGAAAAACTTGGCTGGTGTTTCTGAGTTAATCTGAATTCACAATCAGAACTTTGCAGATAATAATTAAAATAATGGTGTGCATTATTTCTTCTCCTCCTCCTACATAAAGTATTTAATTCAGACAAACATAACTTTATTACCACTATTAAAGTCCCTTTTTTGTGGGGAGCTCAGAATCTGCATTCAGAGAACAACTTTAACTTATTTTTTGTTTATTGGAAATCAAATGAATGCATCTCAGATGTGCACAGCAGGGGCCTGTGAGACTACCACTGGTAGAAAAACAGCACAAGCTCAGAAGCTTGCCTGGATGAAGCCAAACACTGTTGTTCCCAAAAAGCAGCTTATTTATTCTGCATTGTTATGGCATCCATTCAGATGTCTGTTCAGCCTACAGCCACTGTTTAGAAATCTGTGATTTTACGATCTGCTGCAGAAAAATGCAGAAAAACCTCAAAAGCTCAATATTGCATCCCCTTGGTTTGCTCCCAGAGCAGATGGCAGAGCCAGCATGCAGGTCTCTGCTGGTCTCCATGGAGGTGGTGTTGTCTGGATTTATTTATTCTGTACTAGAAGCCAGGAAACAGGTTTTTCTCACATAGTCTCTTCCTTAGTTTTCTTTCATCCTTCAGTCTTCTGTGTTTTGGTTTCTTGTCTAGTTGTAGATTTACACCCTTGTTTGTCCTGTGCTCGTTGCCCCTGATTAAGCTCATCTGGTTCAATTATCTCGTTCACTTCACCTGTTCACTGTTTGTTGTCCTCTGTATATATTCCCCTTGGTTTCTGTTGCTCATTGCCAGATTATTGTTGTTGTTAGTAGTCTGTGTCAGTTTACCTTGTGCTTCGGATTTAATCCTGGATTATTGTATTCATCTGCCTCCTGCCTCTTCAGTCAACATTTGGGTCCTTACCTCCGCTGTCCTGTGACAGTTTCATATCGAGGTTTTGAACAAAGAAACTCGTCGTCAGTTACAATTAACTTTTTATCTAAGTTAAAAATTAAAAAAAACAAATTCAGCTTTATTTTTAACTTGCAGATCGCATTTATCCATAATTAATATAATGTTTAAATATTCCCAGCATAAGCCAAAAAGTTTGTGAACCCCTTGACCGATGACAGTAGATGGCCACACTGCCCCAGCGGTGACAGTGAGAATGTGAATGTTGACTTAAGATGAAGAAAAAAAGGGCATTTCATGAAATTTAACAACAAAGAGCAGAAAGTGAGTCCATATTGGATCTTTTTTCCATCTCCAATACACTGAATTCAAAGAAGTACTACACACCTACTGGGAAAATGTTCTATTAACTGGTTTATATTTGCAAGAGCTTGTTTGGGAAGAGCTATTTGGACATCTTGATTATTCAGGAATGCAACTTGTCGAAGCGTGTCACCAAGAGTGTATCAGTGTAACATTTCCTTCTTAATAAGCAGTGTCTGTAATAGAAGGTCTTTTTTTTTCCAAGCTAGGCACCAGAGAAAAACATGCCTCCTGAACTGCATCAAACATTAAACATTATTTGCTAATTTTTGGAAGTGGGCAGGAGCACAGCAACAATCACTTGTCTTTTAGCAGCCATGCCTCCAGAAGTGTTGAGAAAATGGGATATATATATGTTATTAATGCATGTGTGTACAGTTTGTTTTTAAGCATATGCATCTTTACTAAACCACAAAGTATTTTATTTTCTACTTTATTTGTTTTAAACTAAGAATGAGTTTAAGATTTATTTCATTCTAGGAAGTAATGGAGGTGGTGGATGTCTACAAATACCCAGGAGTTCACCTGGACAACAGAGTGGACTACAAATGCAACACAGAGGCATTTCTGTCTACAGCCAGGAACAAAGCAGGCTATTTCTTCAGGAAGCTTAGATCCTTCAGTGTCGACACCAAGATGGTGCATATCTTCAACAAATCTGTTGTGAAGAGAGCAATCTGCTTCACAGCCATCTGTTGGGGCAGCAGCTTCAGAGCCAGGAACCCAAGAAGCTGAACAAACAGAAAAAGAAAGCTGGCTCTTTGTAGGGGGGCAGCTCTAGAGCCCTTGGACCCCTGAAAAAAAATATTATGCAATACAGTAATGAAACAACAAAGTGTGTTCAGCTGTAAACACTGCAGGTTAAGCTTTTTTGTTTGTTTGTTTGTTTGTTTGTTTTTTGTCAGATTTATAGGACGTTTACTCCAAGGTTATGTTATCTGATCCCTCCTTTCTGTACTCTCATCCCTTTGTGCTTGGACTTTTTACTCCGTAAAAACTGAATTGCAAGGTTACTTTCATTTCCCCAGAGTCAGTCACCATCCATCCATCCATTTTCTTCTGCTCATCCAGAGTCAGGTTGTGGGGGCAGCTGCCTAAGCAGGATAACCCAGACTTCCCTCTCCCGGGCCACATTCACCAGCTCATCCGGGGGGATCCCGAGGCGTTCCCAGGCCAGCCGAGAGATGTAGTCCATCCAGCGTCTCCTGGGTCTTCCCCGGGACCTCTTTCCGGTGGGACGTGCCTGGAACACCTCACCAGGGAGGCGTCCAAGAGGCATCTTGGCCAGATGCCCGAGCCACCTCATCTGGCTCCTCTCAATGTGGAGGAGAAAACTCATTTCGGCCACTTGTATTCGCGATCTTGTTCTTTTGGTCACTACCCACAGCTCGTAACCATAGGTGAGAGTAGGAACGTAGATCGCCTTTTGGCTCAGCTCCTTCTTCACCACGACCTACCGATGTAGCGTCCGCATCACTGCAGACGACGCGCCGATCCGACTGTCGATCTCCCGCTCCATCCTTCCCTCACTCGTGAACAAGACCCCGAGATATGAACTCCTCCACTTGGGGCAGGATCCTATTGCAGACCCGGAGAGAGCACTCCACCCTTTTCCGGCTGAGGATTATGGTCTCGGATTTGGAGGTGCTGATTCTTATCCCAGCCGCTTCAATCTCGTCTGTGAATTGTTCAAGTGAGAGCTGAAGATCACGGCCCGATGAAGCCAACATCATCATCATCAACATCATACGCAAAGAGCAGAGACCCAATCCTGAGGCCACCAAATCGGATCCCCTCAACATGTCAGCTGCGCCTGGAAATTCTGTCCATAAAAGTTATGAACAGAATCGGCGACAAAGGGCAGCCTTGGCGGAGTCCAACCCTCACTGGAAACAATACTGATTAACTGCCAGCAATGCGTACCAAGCTCTGACACCGGTCAAACAGGGACCGGACAGCTCGTAAATGGGATCCGGCACTCCATACTCCCGGAGTACCCCCCACAGGAGTCCCCAGAGGACACAGTCGAACGCCTTCTCCAAGTCCAAAAAGCACATGTAGACTGGTTGATCAAACTCCCATGCCCCCTCCTAGAGCCTGAAGAGAGTGTAGAGCTGGTCCACTAATCCAGGACCGGGACAAAAACCATACTGCTCCTCCTCAATCCAAGGTTCGACTATCTGATGGAACCATTCTCTCCAGCACCCCTGAATAGACCTTACCAGGGAGACTGAGAAGTGTGATCCCCCTGCAGTTAAAATACACCTCTGGCCCCCCCTTTTGAAGAGGGGGACCACCACACCAGTCTGCCAGTCCAGGGGAACTGTCCCAGATCTCAACGCGATGCGGCAGAGGCATGTCAGCCAAGACAGCCTTACAGCATCCAGAGCCTTAAGAAACTCTGGGCAGCCCTCATCCACCCCTGGTTAAGCACTGCTTTCCTCTCCTGAGCCGCTGGATGGTGGACCAGAATCTCCTCAAAGCCATCTGGAAGTCATTCTCCATGGCCTCTCCAAACTCCTCCCATGCCCGAGTTTTTGCCTTAGCGAGTCAGTCACCTCATTCTCAATTCTGCTGTCATGACTCTGAACTGAATATTGGTTATTTTTTGCGTTGTTTTTTTTTCTACCCTTCCAAGCCAACCAGTCAGATTTCCATTCTTTGAAACTGCCTTGTTTTGTTGTTTGTTCTCCCAGTCTGCCTCTTCACCATGTCCATCTCTATCAGATGTCCATGGAGCCTCATCACATGTCTCTGACACAATCTGACTTTCAGGTGGTCCTATTCTGGTTTATTTTGTTATTGACCATTTAACTGATTTTTAACCAGAAATTTAACCATCAAACAAAACTGTTTTGTGTTCCTTTTTGTACATCAATAAATTATATTTCATCCTTTTAGCGGATGTTTCTTTATTTAAATGGTGTTTCATTATCAGCCTATAGCATTACCATTTCAAAGGTCAGTACTTCTAATGACGATAACGAGGGCTAATTAGGCATCCATCTTGCATCCTGTCTCTTCTCAGAGCTCTCTCCAGCCAGTTAAACCTATTACAATGTTGACTCTAATCTTATCTCTTGCTCTGTCACTTTCTCTCTTTTTTTTCCTAGCTTCCTCCAGTCATGTCTTCTTGGGTTTTATTTGCTGAGTCATGTATTCAGCCTGCCCAAAACAGCTTTTTGTTGATATCCAGTTACTGATGTGTGATGGGGTGTAGTAAAAGCGTGATGTGATGGGTTTCTGAGCTTTGGGACACTGCAGGGCTCCAAGAATGTGCATAATGAATGTTAGCCTGTCATGGAAAAAAGTCATAGGCTAAGTTTTAAGGTCAGAAACGTATGCAGTGTTGCTTTAATATTCAAATCAGGCTCCAAACAAAATTGAAAATTAATTTCCCTTGAATTGTGTCTTACCAAATGCATCTTGATGTCTGTCTTGTGAGGGATACTGTATATATCTTGTAAAAGGCAAAGAAAATGTCTGAATTTGAAATCTCTCTAGTCATTTACTCCACGCTCACTGTAACAGCCATGACTGAACGTAGAAACATGTTTGCACACTGACAAAGTCCTTATGTTTTTGTTTGAAAATAAACAAATAAATAAGACCGTTTAACAAGACATTACATTGACAGAAAGGAACAGTGGTTTAGAGGCCAGTGAAAAGAACATCAGAGAAACTGACTATAAGGGAACGTAGTTGTAAAGCATTACACACAGGATCTTTAGATAGCAGCTTAGCAGCACATGGGCAGATTTTACTCTCAGAAATAGGAAAGATTTTTTGGCATGACATAAAATCCCACAGTGCACTTGTTTAACTCTCTGTTGACCTTTTCCATAATACACACAGATACAGCATTGTTTGTGGCTTTTAAGGGGGTTTTAAACCCACGCTTAATTTAAAATACTGGAAGTAACTGGGAAAGATGCATAAGAGACAGACTCATAAAAGAGTTAAATCATCCATAACTCATATGAAAAATTGTCTTATATCACATGGAACCAAACTCAGTTTTATATCCCTGTGACATGTAAACAGGGGAACAGTGAGGTTTTTCTTTTCATTTAGTGAAAATCCTTTTAATTTCTCTGGAGCAGAACCCGGCTTCTTGAACTCAAAAATTCCTCAAAAAAATAAACAAAAAGGAACAAGCTTTAGTGAGCCGCTGGTCACGACCACTGAGATCCAGGGATTGATGTTGAGATTGAAGAAATTATGAGAGCCATAACTGCCAATGCATAAAAACCCAAGAGTCAAAGACCTCCCTGTGCTTTTCAATTTAATTCAGTTCAATTCAACAGTTACATAGAAATCAATTCAAGCCAATTTGTTGTGATCTAACCAGTATTCATACAAGCCAAATAATAAACAATAATAAGTAGACCAATGGACTGCATCGTATCTTAACTTCGATTCAGTCCCCTATCCTGATCATGCACAGGATGGCGGCAGTGGAAAGAAAAAATATTCCCTTTAACAGGAAGGAAAACCTCCAGCAGGACCAAACTCAGGGAGGCCTCGACCAGTTGGGTTGGAGAGAACAAGAAAGAGGGATTAACAGGCACCCCAACTTTAAACTTGGGAGACCTGCTAAGAGAAGAATTAATGACACCAATACTGTCATTATTTAAACGTGGAAAAATAAAGAGCAGAGACAAAAGGGAAGGAAGCTCAGTGTATCATAGGACGTCCCTCCGCGGTCTAGACCAGACATCTAGTCCAAAAATAAAGTAAATAAAGTTTTATGTATATCCATGCACTTTGCAAGATGAATAAACTCCTCCTGAATTCACTGAGGTTCATCTCAAACATAGAAATCTTTACTTACCATTGTACTTTACATGCCCTGGTTAACTTTGTTCTCCCATTGATTAAGCTGTTTAATTTCAACAATATTCCTGATCTGCTTCTATCTCGCCTAAAGATCTAGAATACATTCTACCAAAAAAATGAAGTTCTCTTCATCTTTCCCAGGACTTTATTTTCCCTTTGTCTGCATACATATACACACAATCACACAGAGAGTAGCATTGAGACCAAAAAAATTACAGGACAGGCAGTGGCCGTGTGACAGCAAGTGTTACTGATAGGAAAATTATTTCCCAACACCAGAAGTGCAACACTAAACCTTCAACATAAGGAAGAACCACAGAGAGTTGTTATTCAAATGTACACAATTTTACTTGCAAGGAGTGTCCGCATTATACAAGTATGATGGATACACTGAGTTTACTTACACATTACAAGGCATTTTAAAGGGAGGTTCAGGAAGTCCTTCCTTCGAACATTACACAATTTAGAACTGAACAAGTCTCAGGTTACAGTATTTTTCCACTGAAGATAAGACATGGAAAATAAGAAGCATGGGGAGGTTAGTGTCCAGTCTCCTCCTGGTACAATCACGTCCTTTCATCTCATCCACAGCTCGACCTTGGTTCCCAAGCATAAACCAGCATGCACATGCACAAAGAATGCTGCTGAGTTCTTTTTCTGTCTCTTAATGAGTAAAATACAAAGACTGGTACAGAGGAGATCCTAAAAACACAATGAATAAAATATTTGTTCAAAGTATTAATATGAATCACTTATAAAATCACAACATGATATAATGAACATAATGATATTCCATATGATTTCCTTACAATAACAAATTATGCAGTCATGATGGGACAAGTTCTGTTGAGATGTTGTATATGGAGGTTAAGCTCAGCTCCACCTCCCAATCCTCATTAAAGCTCTACTTAAGAATTACAGCACCATCAAGTCATATAAAGTTCTTAATCTGATTCCAGTCACTGTCTCATGCTGAGCAGAAAGAAGCATGCCAACTTCTCTTTGAGTTTGCAGTAGGAATAGAATCAACATTGTCTTTAATTCTCCTTTTTAGTGTTTCATTTGCACCTTGCTGTAATGTTTTCTGTAAAGCACTTTGAGTTGTCTTTTACGTTAAGTATGCTACAAATAAACCTGCCCTGCCTTGCTGTGCTTTCAAAGCTTAAGAAGCTCTGCATGATGAGTAAGAAATGTTTAGTAGACATAGTGATGCTGCAGGGCCCACTGGCCAAGTTTTTATATTCGTTAGCATATTGCATTTTAGTCTAAACACATTTAAGCTAAGAGTGTGTTGTGGTGGCAGTACTGATAATATACCCCCCTCTCCAAAGTTCCTAATGAGTCTTACCTGAAACTTTGGGAGATTTGCTTGCTCAAGGAAATGTCACACAGAAGGGAGGTTTGTGTGTGCAAATGCAAAACTACTGTTCAAAACTTACTATAGTTTTGCTTATTCCAATGATAAATCTGTTGCCTTTTCTTTTATTCCATTGTACATTTCTTTTTATCATTGTTGCCATTGTTTGTCTGTTGGCCATGGTACATTTACATTTACATATATTTAGATCTAAGGAGTGAAATTAAACTGTTCTAAAATGGCTGTGCTCCCCATGGAGCCAGCCCTGCTGGAGCTTGAACAATTCTGGCTACAAAAATAAGAGAAATTTCCAAATAAAAGATGTGCCAAGCACTGGGATCTCAAGAAGACTGGAGGCTTCTGTTGCTGCAAAAAGTGCTTTAACAACATGAACTGAAGGGTCTGAAAACTTGCATAAAAGAATATATAATTTTTCTTTCTAAGTACATTATTAAAAAATACCTTTGAAGAATTGCTTTTGCTCTGATATGAGTAGTGTTACAAATTTACTGTACTGTGTAATACTGATCTATAAAACCCCATCAAGCTTGAAGTACTATGGACAATAATCCTCATCTTCCAGAGGACAGGAAAATCAATAGCAAACACAGCCTGACAGGTTATTTGTTGAGACATCTTTCTCCAGATCGGGGTATTGAACAGAAGGCTGCTGTCAGCTTATTGCTAGGAGCGGTCTTGGGATCATTAAAAAATCTGTGCAAAGACTACAAAAGTATGCAATAAACATATTCTTAATGTGTGCCAAAATAAAATCTTAATTTCTTAAAATGAACTAACAAAATAAGTCTGCACTGCCCATTAACATGTCTTTGCATCATATTAAAGATGTCTTGTTGCTTTCAAACATGAATCAGTCTAAAAAGAAAACATGTAGTCATCCTAAATTTTTAACAATACCTCTCCCAAAGTCAACAACAGATACGACACATTTTCCTTTATTTATTTTGAAATTCCTATTGAGTTGTTTTGTCTGAAAACTCTTTTGTCTTTTCTAGTTTCATTAAACCCAAAGGCGACGTTTTGTCTCAACCCATAAAGATTGTGTTTTAGTTGATGTTTACTTTTTTCAGAGCAGTTTATTATTTACCTCAGTGAGTTTTGATTTTTCACTTACAGGGTCTGAATGTGTTTCAGCTCCTTTCCTTCTCAGAATAAATTTTTCATTTCATTCATTTTATAGTGTTCCGACTTTTATTATAGTCACCACAAGCATAAATTATAATTGATTTTTCCAAACCTAAATTTGTTATAGTTGGACAGTTTCCTGTAAGCACTGCAGTCTTGACAACACCTTTGTAATAAAAAATGTCATGCAGTATAACCCCGTATGGGGATGGTATTAATTCAGTTTAGCTTGGTTTAGTATTTATCTGTACTAAGCAAAGGGACAGAAAAAATGGTAAAACAATGGATCTTGTACTCTAGTTAGAGTTTACAGCCTTAGAGTTTATTTTACAACAATAATTGAACAAATTAAAGGCAGAATTTACATTATTCTGTATTCTATGCTCTCACAAAAAAGCTGACTTATCACATTAGCATGTGACCTTCAAAGGAGCAGAACATTGACATAAATATTTAATTAACATATGGACTACATTTACAGTTGTTTTGTATAATATGGCTCAAAGACTAAAAAGAACAAATCGTGAGAATTACTGGCCAAATTGAAAAGACATGAAGCACATGAAATCTGAACCTTGTGGCTTCACTGAGGAGTTAGTCAGCTGACTTTATGTTTATAAATACAAGTAAAAATATGACAAACCTCAACTTGACGCTTGAATTACAGCAGTATGTCTGCCATCTATTTATTTCTACATATACAGGTCACCATTTAAAGACCTATTTTGACAATCTTCCCATTGGAAGACTCTTGAGCCACACAACATTTTCAGGGTCAAATACTATATATCATATTAAATAATGCATTGAACAGAACTTCAGTAATTTTCTCAATGAGGTGCCCCCCTATCAACGGCTAATTTGGCATTCATCTTGCGTCCTACTTGTACTGTGAGCAGTACCAGTAAAATACATAAAAATGACTTGTCTTATCTCTGGTTCTGTCTCTTTCTCTCCTTCTTTTCCTCTTTTCATCCGATAATTTCTTCTTGGGATTCAGCAAAGCGGTGTGTTTATATCCGTTTGCTAGTATGTGAGCGATGGATAAAATGAAACTCAGCTGCAACATCAGGAGACAGCCTGGATTGAAACTAGTTGTACAGTGTGACTTCTTCGCCTCGGGATGCTTTTAAGGTCGGAAAGTTATGTAATGTGTCTTTAAAGGATCGGTTATTAGAAGAAAAAAATATTATTATTTTCTTATTTAACTGATGTACTCAGTTCAATAGCAACTGCAGTTCTCTGACATTCTTAATAAGTGCAAATTTCTAAAGCTTTTTCTCCAAGTGTATTTTTGCTGATAGCTCTTGAAACAGAAAAATGAAGTTGTGCCAATGTTCAGATAAAATTAAACAATCCAAAAATCAAATGAAAGTATGACGTGAATCTGTGCGCACGACCTTTTCTGCACAAGATTTGGCATTTATCAATTTGGACATGAGTGTAGGATACGGTCAAATCTCACAACAGGTCTGAGATCGAGTACACAAGTTTGAGTCAGTGTGGATTTGCGTTGCAGCACGGCAGACCCTGAAAATAATTATTAAACAAACCTCAAACCTTCATCTAACCATAAGCAGCCACATATTCAGTACTCAGAATTAACCCATTTCCAAAAAAGCATTAAAATGTATTTCTCAAACAAATAAAATAAAATAAAATAAAATAAAATAAAATAAAATAAAATAAAATAAAATAAAATAAAATAAAATAAAATAA
>JBAMHW010000004.1:9903768-9921975 GCA_037177495.1 Rhadinocentrus ornatus
GAAAATTGCTTATCGTCTAAGACAGTTCAAAGCAGACAACGTTCTTGGGTGATGAATCCCATCTGCAATCCATAAAAATTTTAAGTTTTTGTTATGTTAGAATTGTATCTTGTCCAAAGTTCCGAAAATTCCCAAGGCCTTGAAGATTACTTCCCCAGTCTTGGTTGGCAAGTTGACCTTTATTGACCTGTGGCCAAGTCATAAATTTGAGTACGGTGTCTTTCCCAGTCAGATCGCCACTCCTCTCTGGAGCGATTCAAGTGTCTGTGAGGAGAACAATTCTTAATGTCTAAATCCAGTCAGGAGATTAAACAAAGGTTCATTAAGGCTTTGCCAGGGGTGATTGCTACACTGGCATTTCTTGACTCCCCATGGATGAGTAATCCTTTGGGATTTTAAAGTTTGTCTTCTCAGGTTTTGTCAGTTTAAGGGGAAGCACGGGTGAATATCTTCAGAGGCCTGAAAGAATTAACTGTCATTAAAGTCTAGCACAGTCATCAGTCTGCCTGAGGCAACAACAGTTGTTTAATTCAAGTCACTTAATCTTCTTATTCAGTCTTCAGACATTCATCTTTCCTTCAACCCTGACCAGTTTTCTTGTCCTTGCTGATGAATTGGTTTAACATGATGCTTCCACCACCGTGTTTTAAAGGGGTGTATATAAATTGCTGTTGGTTTACAAACAGTACTCGGTACTTAATGCTCAGTTACTCAGTTTGGCCTGACATCCTCTCTAAGAGGAGGATCAGTCATATTTTATGTGGATTTGATTAATGAGGATTGTAGCAGTTAATAATTCAGTCATGGAGAGTTTATTTAATAAATTACCAATAAATTATATCAATCTCACATTACAGTCTAAATAGCCAGTAAAGTACAGTAAAGTAAAGCAGCAAGATGCTTGATATCGTTTTTGTTTTTCTTGTCCAGCATCCTAACATACAGAACGGTGGTCTGTGTCCCATGTTTTGCTTGACAGATTTGCTCTACCAAGGGAGACATGTTATATACATGGCTGCCCTTGATTTTTTAAAATTATTTTTTATTGTAATCTTTTTTTCTTCAGTCTTTATATGTCAGTGCTGAACCTGACAGGGAGATAGAGGAAGAGAGAGAGAGGAAAAAAAAGGGAGAAAAAGACAGGATTAAATGTGGAAATAACAGTTGTCTAGGCTGCCTAAAACACATCACAAAAAACAATATAAACTACCACAGTACTACATGATACATAAGGAAAATAGGATAATAATGATATAAAAAAGTACAATAGTCATCAAACATACCTGCGGAGAAACGTACCAACACATAAACATCAGCAACATCTAGTCAGAAGCGGATGGAGAGACGAGCAAGTTTGTGAGCATGCACGTGTGAACGTGCGTGTGTGGCAATGCAACAAGTAGGAAATGTGTGCTTGCTGGGGGGCCGTGACCATGCCGCACCCCAAAGCATCAGCGGGGGATGGGGGGAGCCCGAGGCCCCAAAGGCCCAGCAGGTCCACAGAGCACCGAGCCCAGGACAACCCAGAGCAGAGGGGCCCTTAGAACGGAGCCCTCCGGTGAGGGCAGAAGGGCAAAGGCCCAGCCTGGCCAGGAGCCCAACGCATCAGAACACCCCCACACCAGGCGGGGAAAAAATGCATTGGGCGGGTGGATCAATTTTGGGCTGCTTTTGCTCACATGTGGCAGGTTTTTAATATTGTGAAAACTGCACAACACACTAATTTTATGGTAGAAAAAGTAAAAATATAAAAATCAATAAAACTACAACAGCTTAGAAACAAAATTCAGTGAAATATTTGATTGACGAATTTTATTGAAACACCATAATTTCATGACAACTTACTGTGACGTCAGTGCAACAGACTAGCTGGAAAATGGACTGACGCTACGCTGCAAGCCTGAAACATGTCCGGAGAGCATTTTCCCAGGTGACGCTGCTAAAGGCTGACACCAGAAATCGCATAGGATTACAACTTCCTTCCAGCCTCATGGGTATGCGCTCTGGCCTCGGCAGAAACGGACCAACGTCCGCTACTTTCAAACCTCTGCGGCAGCTGTTAGGGAGATCTGATTAATCTATTAGCCAGCTGACCTGGCTTCCAGTGACCATAGTTTTTGAAGTTCTCAACATATTGTTCTTAACAAGTTAATGGAAAGACTGAAGATGATTCTGCGATAGGTAAGCTGATTTATTTTCTAACATACATGTACCTATTTGCCGTGTGACTGATTTTGTTAACTGTAATTTTAAGGCATTGCTTGTTAATTTAAAACTTGTTTTTTTTTTCATGTTTTTCATGTTTGGAATCTATGATCAATAAGCTGCTGTTCAGCCAAATCTTTTAGCTCCGCCTGGAAAGAGCTGCTAGCGTCCCTAGCAATAGTGTTTTATACATAGCAACGGTGTGTTTGATTGATTTAAAAGAAAATATCTAAAATTAAATTAAAAAAAGTAACAGTTACTATACAGTTAAAAAAGGAGCAGGATTAAGTAAAACCTTATTTACTCCTGCCCCCTTTACAAATATAATCTTCCTTACATTTGTCAAAAAAAATCAAATGAAGAAACAAGAAATATGAAAAAAAAAGAAATACATACTCATGTACACATCTGATTACGTACACATGTAAACACGTATATACGTATATACACATATCCACAAACATTCAGAGACAAAGCCATTACATATATGAAGTCATATACATATCTATATTTTTATACCCACTTACATGCCTGCATATGCACATCTATACTGCACACACATGCATGTACCCATAAACACACACCTACATATACATTTGCATTTCTGCTTTTGAAACACACGTGAATATACCCACGTATACCTATTCATTAATATTTATTTACAGATCTATCTTTATGTACATATTAAATTTTTTTTTGTTTATATACGTTCTTTTTCTTTGTACACTTTAAGAAATATTTCTTTGTTTTTTTCTTAACTGGATGATGTTTGGACGTTGTTTGAGTTCTTTTTGAAGATTAGGGTGGTGTGGCTCAGCAAGGTAGCGCGGTCTTCTTATAACCTTAGGGTTGCCGGTTCGATCCTCAGTCAAGTTCATGTCCAGGTGTCCTTGGGCAAGACACTAAATCCTTAGCTGCTTCTAATGGGTCGTAGTGAGCGTCTTGCATAGCAGCTTCCACCGTCATTGGGTGAATAATAATGTACTGCTCTTTGGATAAAAGCACTATATAAAAATGGACCATTTATTTTACCATTGTACACCATATACTGTAATGACCATGCACATAGTTGTTTGCACACTTAAAATCTTTAGATTATATCCACCTTCATGATTAAAACACAGTTTTTGTATGTGGTCGGGTAGTAAAATATATTTTTAGTTTTATTCATTATTATTGCTGTTTGCAACTCCACCAAATCACAGACTTTTAGTATGTTTAACTTCCAAAATAATAGATTTGTATGTTCCCAATATCCAACTTTGCAGACGGCCCTTATTACTTTTTTCTGTTGAAGGTATAGTGATTGCAATATGTGTAGCATATTTGGATTATTTACAGCGCTCCTTCTTGAATGTGATTTGTGATCATATATTTATCTACCATTTATCTGTGGTCATATGATGTAGATATGAATCTCTGTGAAGTGTTTTCTATGGCCTGTATAATTATTTTACAGGTATACATGGTTGTCTGATAACTTCCTGATTTGGGCTGGTTGTTATTGGATTGGGCGGGGTTTAATCTGTGATTGGGCTGGAAACTGTTGATCTCATCTGGCAACACTGGGCTCTTTTATATACAGTCTTTGGAGGACGGAGAACATAGCACCACCAAACATCATGATGACGAGCGAAGATGCTTCACACACAGTAAGTTGCTATGCTTTGCAATGCTAGCGCTAATTTCACGCGCTAATTTACGTTAGTGTAAAATAGAGTGTAAGCAAAAGCTACCTTAATCAACAAGTGCCACGCAGCGGCTGTTTTTCCTTGGTTTCACTTAATCAATTAATTTGATAGTAATTTCATAAGTTTATAAAAACTTGGCCTTGGCCAAAACATCATTACTGCAGGTTCTTGTGCCGACATAACATACCAAACTCCACGCTGTTGTTTGGCAACAGCGGGAAATTACATATGATTGGTTAAGGAACTAGGAAGTAGCTACGCAGTGCACCGAAGTTATTCCGTCACGCAACTCTTATTTTGAAAGGAGAATAATATTTGTTTGTAATGTGTTTGTTTTACTGTAATTTAACATAATTTTTGGCAACAGTCAAGTCTTTATTGATAATTAGTGGTTCCATTGGAGACACCAAACAACAATAAGAAAAGCAGAGTGACACAGAAACACCAAATATAACAATGAAGAAAACACCTGGAAATAATCAAATGAATAAAAAAAATATTAAAAAGATCATCAATAAAGAGCGGCGGTAGGAGACAAAGCCCTTTTACAGCAGTAAATTCAGAATATCATTAAAAGAAGTAAAATTAAGTGGCAGAAAACAATGACGCACACGATGAAGTCTTTGCTGTAAGCACATCATGTAATTCAACTTTTGTTTCCATTTAGCTACTGATCTACTATCACACCTCACAGAAGAGCATTGACATTGCATATAGTGTCTGATGGAGGAGACTCGCATTGCTTTTATTGCAGATACAGTAACATCCTAATGATTAAATTCATGTTTTGAACAGCAGAGCTGTTTGCATTCAAAGTAAATTTCATTACATTTTCAAAGCAGACATTTACCAGTATAATATGTTTGTGCTGTTGAATGCAGATGTGCTTTGATTACTATTTTAAGTGCCCCATCATTTCTACAATTATACACGAGTGTAAAGTGTTGTCCATGCAGTATGTATAACTAAGCCATTGGAGTGACATCAAAATATACAGTAAACTGCTTAAGAGTTGAAATCAGATGCAGGAAAAAAAACTGATATTTCTTCAGCTGCCCACCAGATGGTGGAAAAGGAGCACCATGTCTGAGCAGAACCATACATTAAGAAGTGGAAGGTGAGGAAGAACAAGTAGGTAGTAATGCTCAAGAGGGGAAGAAAAACAAACACAAAAAAAAAAACACTGCAGTTGTGTTTGAGTTTATTGAGGCCGGATTTGTATGTGTGCGTGTGAAAGTGTGAAAATTAGCTTCTTATAAATTTAAATAGTTGATTGTGAGTCACACTATTTTTGGAAGTGTTTATGTGCATATTGTAAATGACCATGTCAAGCTCATAAAATTGTAGTGGTCATCAAAGAGTGCATCACTATTGTACAAAAACAATGACACAGGCATTCGTTCACGCCAGTGTGCTCGCACGCTCGCCTTCAATACACATACACTGAAGGCGGATTTATGCTTGTGCGGCGTCTGCGTCCGTGTAACCGCCGTAGGCTCGGCGTAGCTCCGCAGAGGCTCGACGCGCACCTCTTCCAGACCTGACGTGCACCCCTGCTACGCAGACAGTTGACTCGGAGGTTCTCCCTTGTGATTGGTCAGTTTGGGATCACATGTTACTGGATATCTGGATCTTGTGGCTGAATGTGCGTGGTAACCACCGTTTCTAAAAACAATGACCAGTGGATCAAGTTGATGAGAGACTGATCTAATTATTTATTCATTTTCTTCCACAAACTAATGAAGACGCTTAAAAATACAGGACGCCATTGTTGTTTTAAAACAGAAAATACCAACCAAAAAAAAAAACCTACCGAACTGAAGTTAATTATCAAAAAAACTCCAACCTGGTGAGTTTACCGGCCGATACCACCCCTGCTGCCACCTTCAGATTAGGAGGAGGAACTGCAAAATGACCCCCTACGCTCGAGTGCGAAAGCAAACTCCCCAGCGTCAGCTACGCCGTAGCCAGCTGCACGCAGATGCCGCGCATACATAAATCCGCCTTGAGGCATACACTGGAGACCCCCCTCCCAGCACCCCAGCCAAACTGTGCACAATCACGTGTTTAGCCAAGGCTGGTGATGTTGGAGCGACCACCAGGGGGTGCTACAATGCGGTGGCCAGATCTGCGAGGGATGTTGTCGTCAATCTGAGAACCTGAGAGACAAAAAGATACATTTAAACAGACTGACATTCAGAACCTCCTTAATTTTGTGTGACTGGAAAATTTCCGTGTTTTTCAGTTCTAAGTGTTTTTATTCCTGTAACCTGAAAGGCTGAAGTTGGACTGATGAAGATTGCGAACTGGCGGTGGTTGGTGAGAGGTGGGTGATGTTTTGGCTGACGGAGCAGGAGTGATGTATTTGGGAGTGGGAGCAACATCATACACAGGGCCATCATATATCCCACGAGTGACACACTGCTGCTTCTTCACCTGGATGGAAGATCCACACCGACAGAAAACAAGTAAATTATAAATCTTTGTTTAGAAGCAGGATATAACCCTTTGTTCACTATAACACAGACCGGAAAGACTCATTTATTAGCTTGATTATCTACATTGTAAACTGTGAGAAAAAGTCTTCTATTTAAGTAAATCATAAACTGTTTTTCCCATAGATTATAAGGAAATTCCCTGAATAGATTCATATTACAGTATCCCATCAAGTATGAGGACACAAAAGTCTACTTCAAATCTTTAGAGTCCTCATACAGGTTCCTATTCTCAGAATACACAGTTGTGGGAGTGGAATTTGATAAATTCCTATCATAACTTGAATGTCAGGGCAACATTTTTCAAATTTTTCTCTTCGCCATTTTTGATAGAGCAGAATACTTGCACCAAATACATCTAAAAAAAATAAATGCAACCTATTTTCTGCAGAAGTTTTGATTCAGTGTGAAGTCTGAAATTAGATTCAACCCATTAAAACAATTGAAAAAAAAGATAAACGCACAACATTCCCATGACATTTGTGTCATTGCATGATGTATGCATATATGTAAACTTTCCTGTACAACTCTCTAATCAGGGAATTTGTAAGCATTGTAAAACCAGAAGCACTCAGAGCGCAGACCTCTGCCAAGCCTCTTTTTTTTTCTTATTTTCCAATAATTGTGGGCATTATTTTTTAGTTATAATCTCTAATGGTAAAATTATCTCCCCATAGTAAAGAATCCTTAAGAGAAATTCATGGATCCAGGAGGAGATCTGGATCACCCCTAAAATCTATTCACTTGTTCTTTTTCTGAGAATTCCTGAGATTTATTTAAAATCCGTCCATAATTTTTTTAATTATGTTGCTAACAAACAAACCAATGCCACAGATTAAATGAGCTCCACCTTGGTGGAGGTAATTAAAAAGAAAACTAAAAGTTGTCTATAAACCTTACCTGGTTTCTAAACTTAATGCGTTGGTAGGCATAGTCTGGGAAGGGCTTGCGTGGAATGAATCGACCAGTACCCTGCTGAGCCTGCAGCTTGCCCCCTTCACAAACTATCTGACCATGACTCAGCACCAGTGCTGGCCCACCGCGGCACTCCAGACCCTCAAAGATGTTATATTCTACAGCCTATGAGAAGAGGGAGAGTTTATGAGACAGAGAGGAGGAACATATAAACAATATGAAGGCTAATTGACTGAGCATTTCATTAACGGGGCTCAGTAGATGTAGCAATAAAAAATTAATGGATGAATTGTCAATATGGAGGATGGGTTGGCAAGATGGTAGCACTGAATGGGTGAGGGGTGAAAGGGGATTATTACCTAAAGCTGGCACCAGTCTGGATAAGGAGCCTTTATGAGATGCAGCAAAGCCTGAATACATCAACAATTTCTGTGCCAATTTCTCAGGGCACATTTCCACCTCCAATGTTCATTCTAGTGAATATCAATGCATCATTTTACCACTGAATATACAGAGCATATTAAGTCAAACGGTGTTTACTACCATTGTCAATTTGAATATGCGGATAGCTTTTATTTTCTCCAGGTTTTTTTATGGCTATCCCAGTTGTATCTCTTCCTAACCACAATTTACAGTGAAGTAAATGGAGTTTTGCTTATGATGCCCAAAAGGATCAGAGAAAATGTCCTAAAAATCCACAGTATGAACATTTTCCACTGAAACTACTTTCTATAGAAGGTACAGTTATTTTTAAGGGCATTTTTAGTAGTTCCAGTGTGATTTTTACACAAAATTCCACTTGGTGAAGATTTTTATAAAGTAAAAAGACAGATACAGTTTGAATCTTTTAAAGTCTGAACATAAAATTTATTAAAGATGCCACCTAAAGTAAAGTTAGATTTTTTTTTTTCCTTTTTTTGTAGTTGGATCAAGTATCTCTTTAAGGCTCCAGTATTTTAGTTTTCCATTCTGCACATTTCACACCTGACAGACAAATCCTCCCTTTTGCCCCACTACCTTTTCTTTCCTTCTGCCCTACTTTGTTTGTGTTCTCACCGACTGCTGGAGTTTGGCTGTGATGGTTTTGATGCTGTCAGGGTCCCAGATGACAATGTCAGCGTCAGAGCCCACAGCTATGCGACCCTTACGTGGGTACAGATTAAAGATTTTAGCTGCGTTGGTTGACGTGACAGCCACAAACTGGTTCTCATCCATTTTCCCCATGGCCTAAGGGACAAGTAGGTTGATGTTAAGAATTATAAACAAAACGTAACAACAATCACTCACAGCAGTTCAAAGTACGCAAACAGATGCATTCAGTCATTGCTCACCACAGCTTTGTCCCAGACAAATCCCATCCTCTCCTCTACTCCATTGGTTCCCTCAGGGATTAAGGTAAAGTCATCTTTGCCAACTGCTTTCTGGGAAGTGCTGTATGCACAGTGAGCGCTGCCCACCACCTGAAGGTCCCCACTGGGTCAGGAAAACAAAGTAGCACAACAGTCATTATGAAAGGAAAGATTATAGGAAACTTATACAAAAAAAAAGTTCTAAAGCAGGGATCAGCAGATCCGGTCTTCGAGGTCCATTGTCCTGCAGGTTTTAGATGTTTGCTGACTTATTAACAGTTATGTGCAGAACTTGACCACCATCTGTTGGAGATCAGTTTAATTTTATTCAGGTGTGTTGCAGCAGGGAAACATATAATACCTGCAGGACAGAGGACCTCGAGAAACAGATTTGCTGATCCTTGCTCCAGAGGATGACACGAGACAGATGTTTATTTTAAATTAGCCACCAGGTGTCCTCATTGAGCATTTTATGTGAACTCTGTAACTTAAAACTGGTCACCTGAACTGGTCAGACAACACAGCAAAAACCTTCACCAATAAATACACTACATACAAAACTCTGCATTAATGACACACTCACTTTACCTCACACTACAAAAGTGGCTCAGTCTAACTGATGAGATGGTACAATAATTGCAATCTTGAAAGCATCACATATTATTCAGTCATTAATTATAGTGATTAGTCTGTGATAATGCACAGTGGGATCATCATAGAGCCAAGAGAGTACTTATTACAGAGACTATAAGCCTCGCTGAAAACTGAGAAAGTGCTGCCATCACTGAAGAAGAGCCTCCTAAAAATAAACCCAGTCATTTCAGGAGAGGCTCAAAGACAACAGCAGTATCACACCACCAGGGTGACAGCATAGACCCGCCCTGAGAAGCTGGTACTGCAGATGAAGGCTGGAAGAACAGAGGAGGAGGAGGAGAGAGAGGAGGGGAAGGCAGTTGGTAGCCAAGACAACAGATGATGAGTAACTTCAGTCCTTGTTCTATTTATGGAATCGGTGACGGTCCAAAATATGCAACTGGAAGATGCTAGTGAGTGCCTGCAAGTTTGAGGGGATCACGGAGGTAGATTTAGTCTGGTGCACTTCATCCCTCTCTATGTCATGATTACAACCTAATATCAACTATATAGTGCAGTTTTTTACCTAGTTAAACTGATTAGTAAATGAATATATCTACATAACCAAATTTCTTTCTGCCCCACCTCTCTTCACAACTTCACCTTCTCTCCATCTGTTTTTCCATAACACTGAAGCTGATGTGACATTGAGCATCACACTAACAGTCATCTGTGGCATAATAATTAATGTGCAAGAGTAAATAACAAGAATTACATCCTTGCACTCCCTCTCCTTTCCTGTCATCCAACTTATTTGCATTTAACATTGTTCAGAGGTTATTGCATTAATTAGAAAAGTTTTTAACTGTTCAAGTTTGCAAATAAACAAAGGTTAAATATGTCATTAGGATTTAGAAAGCATTTCAAACTATACTTTCTAGGGGGTATATATAATATTCATTAAAAAGCTTGAGTCATACCAAGCCAGCAGTGTGTGGAGATGGTCTGGGGTTGTAGGGTCAGGACTCAAAGGTGGAGAGGTCACATAAGCAGCCGCTTTGGCCCAGTTTTTACTCCAATAATGAGAGCCGTCAGTTACCAAGCTAGCTGTAATTGGCTCCCCAAATACCACAGAACCTATGAAAGATGACAGTTTGACAGTCAATTTCTGACTTAAAAAGAATCCCTCACTAAACACGGAAAAGAATGTTTTATAATTAAGATTCTGGTGACAAACATTATTGGAAAAACAGAGCTTACCTTTCCTCCGAGCCTGAGTGATGGTGTCAGCTGCACTCTTGCTCATAACCTTTGTGATGTACACAGGACAGTTCACACGGTTGCCAAGAACGATGGCACGAAACACCGCCTCAGCCTCCAACTACAGGAAGAGGGGATAAAAAAAACACTTCAGAACTGTTCACTGACTTTATTAATGAGGAACAAGGCTGCACAAAAAAAATCACCTCTTCGGGACGACTCAGAGGATGGCCTTCAGGACCAGTGATGCCCATTCCAAGAATTTTTCTCTGCTCCTGAAAGATGAATTTCAGAATTAACTCAATGTTTGCTATGAACCTTCTCAGTGCCCGCAATGCCCTCTCATGTTTCATGTAAAAGAGGAACTGTAATACTAAAATGTTAAGCTACAGAAGGGAACTCATGTTGGAGACACAGATTGTGCTTCTGACAATGTTCTGAGCCAACGATAAAAATTTGTATTGCACCCTGTATTATCTCTCTATAGGATGATTCTATTAACATGAGTATCATTATCATACATCATCACTTCCATTACAGTCTATTATGCAGAGTTTTCCTCACATCATAGTTTTTGTCTAAATAATCTTCAGTAAACTGGACCATTGCCTCTCTGACTGCAAGTAATAGTTGTCATCGCTGCTGCCCGGCATTATCAGCACCATCACCCTTACTTTCTGAATCATAATTACATCATCATTATTATAACCATTATAATCATAACGTTCAACAGTAATGGTGCCCTAAGTTAAACCTGTCATCCTCTGCAGTTGCTGCAGCAGCGTTAATCCTCTATCTCGCCTTTAAAGAGATGAGGAGTTACATAACAAGAACATTTCTCAACTGCAATGCAGGTTAAAGACAGATATAAAGGCAGGAGACTGCATCAATTACCTGAGCGATCAAATCTCCATTTTCAGCATGAACTAACACCACCGCACCCAGCTGCTTCAGGAAGGAGAAAGCTTCATACATCTGCAAAGGTTACAAGCAAAATACGAAGAGTAAGGATCACAAACTCATGTGATTTGCATGAGGAAACAATTCATTATTGAGCTTGTAAAGAATAAGTGATCAATATATATTATTATAGTAAACTATACCTGAGAATCTGTCATCTGGTACATGTCCTTGTAAGCCATGTACACTTGAAAGGAGTTAATACCTGACAGGAGTGGAAACAACAATTGGCATCGTGATGAAAATGTACACTGCCTGGCCAAAAAAAAAGTCACCACCTGGTCAAAACACTGGCATGCATCAGGCAGAGAAAACATCTAAGGACGTGCAGAAACTATTAAAACTGGGTTAAGAACTGTTTAACGCACTATTAAAAACTGGGAGGGTAGCGGGTAACTATCGTCTTCCAGGAAGACATGTGTTCAGAAAAATACCCTGAATGATGGTGATCGTGATCACTTAAACATTTGGTGAAATTAAACCTAACTGAAGAAAAAGGCTTTGCTTTGCTAGAGAGCATAAAGATTGGAATCTGGAGCAATGGAAGACAGTAATGTGATCTGATGACTCCAGATTTACCCTGTTTCACAGTGATGGGTTCAAGAGAGGCAGATGAAGTGATGCAGCCATCATGCCTAATGCCTACTGTACAAGCCTGTGTTATGATTTGGGGCTGCTGCAGTTGGTCAAAGAATGAGGTCAGCTGATACCAGAATATACTGACTGAGCAGGTTAATTCATCAATGTTTTTTTTTTTTTTCTTCCCTGATGGCACGGGCATGTTCCAAGACAACAATGCCAGGATTCATTGGGCTTAAATTGTAAAAGAGTGGTTCAGGGAGCATGAGAAATCATTTTCACACTCGGATTGGCCACCACAGAGTCCAGATTTGAACCCCATTGAGAATATTGGAGAATGTTTTGTTCAGTGGTTGGACTCTCTCATCATCAATAAAAGTATTTAGTGATAAATTAATGCAACTCTGGATGGAAATAAATCTTGTGACATTGCAGAAGCTTATTGAAACAATGCTGCAACAGTAATCAAATCTAAAGCCAGTCCAACAAAATATCAGAGTGGGTGACCTTTTTTAAGACAAATTGTAGGAAAAAAAACAATGTAATCTGACCTACAAATCAGCATATGTCTGTAATTAATGTCTGACCCAAGAAAAGCTCAACCTCACTGAAGAAACTGTTCACACAAGCAGCTTTTTTGTCTAAAAAATTTATTTTTTGCCTTAAAAATTGACAATGAAAAATTGCACACTGCCACCATGACAGCATTATTCCACAAACAATGGATCTCCAGTGCGCCTTGGCTATAAGAGGATTCAGCACTTGGCCAAAATGCTTCTAAATCTGTCCCTAATGTTCTTGTGAAATGTGTCCAAACATGGGCCTGAACGAAGAATTACAGCAATGACCCTGTCACTGCAATATAAGAAGGAAAAGTTAGAAACCAATGTACCTTTGTCCTGCACCAGTAGCTCCAGCTCATCTTTAACACTCTCATTCCACTGGGAGATGTCAACGTGCAGAGAGTAATCGCAGCATGCCTTTTTATCTGCAGCCTCCTGCCAGCGCTCAAATGCCTCTAGCAGGCTGTCCCCAGGCTGAGGGGTCACATGATCAACTGAAAGGTGGGAATGATCAAATGTTAGGATGCAACACTTAATCATACATGTTATTCTGCAGCTGACATGTACTCTCTTGTATCCAGGTGTCCACACTTACTAATCATAGTGGTTCCACCCGCAAGGGCAGCCTTAGTTCCCTGAAGGAAGTCATCAGCAGGCTCTGTGCCCAGGTAGGGCTTCATCAGGCATGTGTTAACATCTATCCCTCCTGGTATTACCATGCGGCCATTGGCCTCAATCACATGGACACCCCCCGGCACAACCAGATTCTCCCCCACCTGCCTGCCAAGGATTAGACACATACAGAGGCAAGATGATGAATGACAGAGAAGAAATGACATTAAGTACTGTGCAAAAGTCTGGACCCACTTTTTTCTTTGTTTTTTCTTTATATTTTGCTTCTAAATATGCAGACACTAAAAATGGTATTCACTAGAGCAACACTTCTCCATGCTTTCTGATGGTATTTCTTTCTTCTTAACATGCCTCCTTTTTACTCATTTTTAGTCCAGTTCTTGTACCATTTTCTGAGAAACATGTTTTCCTTTCTGTTAAGCCACTAAACGCTGACCTATGAATCATTCAAAGCAAAAGCACAATCTAACTAAAGTGATGAATCTGTGTTGTCTACATAGCAGACAACTTAGCAGAGAATCAGTTTCAAATTGTATCTTCAGATATTTTAAAACCTAATAGCAAGCTGTTGCAAAGATGCATCCTTTGTTCTCATTTCTTTAGTTTCACCAAGGAAAAATGCCAACGACACAGTTTTAAAGAAAATAAATAATGTAGTAATGTAATGTAATAAACATGGCAATTCCCAAAGATCAAGGTAAAATATAACATGTCTCAGCATGGTGTGCAAAATGAGGACATAAAGGAGAATTGACAGGGCAAAGAATCTATATATCTGCAGCAAATTAACAATGTCTGAAAATGACATTCTTAATAAATAGGGGGCGAAAACTATCAAATGCCTTAGACGGGACCTGGGAAATGTATATGGTTAGTTAATCGATGTTGGTTGAAGCTTTGTCAAAACTGTTCTCAGAGAAAAAGGAGGCTGTCAAGATGCCAAATGTAAAGAAAAGTATGCCAAATTATACATAAACTGGACTGACAATCAGTGGTAATCGGTTTAAGGATGAATAATCTTCACCTGAGCCTATAGTTTAGGATTAGGGTTTGTGGTTTTTTTTCCATTTATGTTGGCACATTTCAATAAATGTAAGTACTTTATTAATTTTTTTTGCTCTGTTTAAAGAAATGAGAGGCAGTTCAAGACTTGAATAATGTAATACACTTCTGTTTCTACATACGCACTTGATGAGCCCATCCTCGATGTAGACGTCTGCATAGAAAGACTGATCATCATTGACCACTCGCCCTCCTTTTATCAGCAGCTTTTCATTCTGCAGAACAGAAGAGGGAGAGCAGGTGTTTGGTATACGTTGCACAATCAGTTATGTTGTCAACGACCTTACAGCAAAATTGTTACAGTCAATGGAGGGCAGAAAATAAAATAAAAATCCAAAGCCACACAATTGTTTAGCATCTCAGAATCTCAAAAAATATATATAATTTTTAGACTATTTTCTTTCTTAATGATCATCATAGTCGTGTATCAGTATATATCCACAATCTCATAAAGAATATTGTAAAGAACAGAGTTAAGTTAAGCCTTCTCTCTCTCTCTGACTACTATATATCCACACGCTTTCACAATGGAGGGTGCCTGGCAACAGCATTGAGAAGATGGTAGGTTTCCAAGGAAACCAGTGATCATCTATGGTTCCATATTATGACGGTTGGCAGTTTGCTGAATTATCAGCATCTTAAAAAAGTATAAAATAAATACGCACATCAGTTCCTCTAAAATAATTACCGATATGAAGATGCATGCTTCATCTAAGTGGAAAAGGAATGCATAGCTTTTACAAATAAAACCTCACACTGCGTTGTTTCTTTGTGCAAGCGAGTGCCATACTCCTGATTCCATGGTCACGTCAACCGATTTAATCCCGATGGCAGGCGGCGGGATTACACAACGCTGTCCAACCCGAAGAGAGAACAGGCTACCCACACCATTGGACACACATACAGAAGACTGTCACCTATTTTGGTAATTTAAGTCTTACAAAGAAAAAAGCGACATGAAAGGGCCTTCTGCTCTTTGCCATTCACTAAGAATTTAATCCCCTTTCAGCCTTGCAGCAGGGATTTGCATACAAGAAAGCCTATCCACTTGCTGGTCGCTTCTGACCAGGTCTCTTACCGTTAGGTGGGGGATGCTGTTATTCCCCTGATAACTGCTCCCAGACATGCTCTCTCCCTCGCTCTGCCCCCCGGCAGTCAGCTCAGAAGCTGATTGAGATGACACCAGCACCCGGTGCGCGCCGTGGCTCTTTGTCTCCCTGGTTAAATATGAGTTGGTTATTGTTGTGGGAAAGACCAGAGCCATGAATCCGCCGCCGTGCGACTGCGTCGGCTTGCGTGGCGCGCGCAAGTGACAGGCAAGTGACGATCCTGTGCGTGCGCGCATGCGGGAAACGAGCGTTTTATCTGGTGGCGTTCACGGTATAGAAGAAAACATGCTTGTTTGCGTATATGAAGCATACAAGCATCCCCCTACAGCCACACCCGCACACAAACAGTTTAAGTGAGAGGGCACAGAAACAAACTGCGGATGCTGACTGTCGCTGACCAGTTCAGCACCACAGTGAAATGTTGCGCTTCGGTTACGTCTTTTTGGATCGAAGCTTGCTTGAGCTGCGTAGACCCTAAACAGTCAAACTGCAATGCAGCATAAGTTCATCGTTTATGCAGACTGAAATATATTCTCGGTCCTGGTGGGTGAGAAATTACCGAGGCAACACAACATTTCTGCACACTGTTGATGATTTTAAAAATGCATGGCTATTTTCATCAAATTAAAATTCTAGGTTTCCACCTGCTATAGGTGATGGGCGTTTACTGTTGTAGTGTCTGTAGGCTTTGACTTATTTTTTACTGAGAGCAGCCATCAGAAAATAGGTCACAGAACCAATGCGTAAATTCAGCGGTCCTACCTTTCCATTTGGGCCTTCTATTCCCGAAGAAAACCTAATCTCAACACCAGCCCGCGCATCGTTTGTCTCCCCGGGCGAATTGGTCTGTGATCCCTCTCGGGCCTCTCCAGGCGCCCTCTCCGTGGGGTTACCGGTGTTCAAGACCCTCTCCCGACTCCCACTTCTCGGCGTGCGGCTTCCTTTTCTCCCCACCGCGTAGTTCTCGAAATCGATGGTCTTGCTCTCAAACGCCCCCTCCACGGAGCTGAACATCCCGTAGGTTTTCCTCTGGTTTGGCCCGGTGCTGATTGGTCCCGCCAGGTACACCGGGAGCTCATCCTCCCGGTTCCACTGCCTCCTGCAGTCGGACATCGTGGCTTCCACGGGAGACTTGAACTTCCCCCAGTCTGAAGCGATATAGACAGCTTTGCTTGCTTTACGTCAAACCGGGTCACAGTCCCGCCTCTCCAAGCAAGCGCACTCATTCGACGCTGAGATGGGTGAAAAGCGGCTCTCTTCGGGCAACTTAGAATTTTTTCTCTCCAAGCACTCCAATGATGCAATGATCCAGTTTTAAAGGGGCTGCTGGTGTGAGAGTGAACTAATTTTCAAGTGTTGCATTACTGCAGCAGGAGTACACCTATCAAACACTGTGGATAAATTAGAACAATAAATTTCTAATTGTGTGCGTGAGCAGGTCATTCCATCAGCGGATTAAAGCAGCATGTGTCGTATTTTAACCCACATCTGCATGGTGCGTGGTGGGGGATGCAGTCTTTGATGTTTCAGGGTTAGCTGCTATCACACAATAAGCTGCTCAATACCAAGAGTCCCGGGCTGTGTGTATCTGTATCCCGCTGTTACTTTCCTATAAATACATGTTTGACCATTAACTGTTAGAAATTATTAGAAAATCAGTTTTTGCCCTTTATAAATAAAATAGCCAAAACAAGTTGCCTTTTAACTTGCTAATATGAATGCAAGCACAAATTTGCCAAGAATCCCAAGAATCCTGTAAGTTTCGACTTAGTGTTACTTCTTTTAAAAATCATGTTACATATTTTGTAAAATTAATTTCTAATTTGAGACAAATTAGATCGTCATCAGTAAATGCTGCTAAGATGCTTTTTCATTGTATGATTTTTTGATTTTTTTTTTCACATACTTTAGTAACTGGTCACTGACAAACATGGCTACTTTAAAACCGATAGAATCTTTATACAAAAATCTTAAAAATATTTTATCGAAATTTTTCATTAATTACTGTCTATTACTTCAGAAACACAATATACAAAATTTAGAAAAATTTAAAAGTTAAAAACAATTTAGCTGATTTGTTTGATTTATAAGATTTTGCATGGAGTATCTCCACCATCCTTGAATGTATTGATCAAGTTCAAATCCAGAATGAGTGGTAAAGTAACCAGAGCCTCTATTAGAGGCGACCACCCAGAGCGTTCAGTCAACAGGTGGTCTCAGTTAAAGAAACTGAAAATTTGAACAGCATAGCTGATATAAGAAACTGTGCCACATTCAAAATATTTAATACAAAACTCAAATGTGGGCTAATGAGGAACCACACATGTAACCACCAATGACTTTTCTTTTACTTGTGTCTTCTCCCAAGTGTTGGATTGTGCGGCAGATTTTTGTCTTTAATTCTCTGTCACTATTGTTGTAAACTGCTTTTATATTTCCTGGATCTGCCAGGGACTACAAATGGAAAGTAGCCACTAAACTAACAGCTACAGTTTTATGACCATTAATATGCATTGTCCCTTTTAAACAAATTAATGAAATCCTTCTTCTTTCCTGCCCTGGAAATGCCAATCCTCCTGAAGCTGGAGTGTGTCACAGGGGAGAGGGATGTCTGCGTCTCTCTCCTGAACCTGTTGCCTTTAAAGAAAATGGATGGATGAATGAATGAGCATCCTGCTGCCAACCCTTTTCATTTCTATTTCTTTTCTAATTAATAATGTAGAACGTCATGTGTTATTTTTATCTATCTATCTATCTATCTATCTATCTATCTATCTATCTATCTATCTATCTATCTATCTATCTATCTATCT
>JBAMHW010000004.1:9922867-9962107 GCA_037177495.1 Rhadinocentrus ornatus
ATCTATCTATCTATCTATCTATCTATCTATCTATCTATCTATCTATCTATTTCAAACGATTGCCAATGAGATAAGTCACCGTTTTGATGGGCGTTCATATTTGCCTGTACCGAGAGCCTATTTTAAGATGGCGGGTCACTAACTTGTGGCGTTGTTTATAGACCGGAGTTTGACGGCGACAAGTGTCCGTCTCTGGTTTCGTGGAGTCGCCGGGTGCGGGCCGGAGCCTGCCGTGGAATAAAACCTCTAAAATCAGGAGGATTATTGTCTTGTAGGACTTTTCAGGGGAAATCTCTCTGTTTAGTTTTCAAGTAAGTTTAATCTACGGTATTTTTTTCTGTCTTGGTGCAAATGTTTTGGGTGAGTTGGTCGTTACATTAAGTTCGTAGTGCTCGTGCACTCGAGCTGCGTCTGTGTACGCGTGCAGGACCATACTCTGAAAACAAGTGTAATTTTATGGCATTTTCTCCCATAACTGCCTTCATTTTTGTGTCTTGTTTTTTTGCCACGTTTTTACTAATTACATTCTACTGCAATAAAGTAATTGAGAATTTTAAAAGAAATATATTAAGAATTCGCCTTACTATCACAAAGAACAGAGTTTTAGCTGTTTTTATTTCTACTTTCCACTTGTGTTTTTTTCCTTTTTATAAAGGAGAATATGTTTTAAATCTCTTTCTTCGCAGAGAAGCTTTTTTAGATTAAAAAAAATTGCAAGAAAATATCTTCAATTTTCTGACAGGAGTTCGTGGAGCTGACTGTCAATCTGTCTAAAACTGCAACCTTTTATTTATTTATTTTACTGTTTGGTTCAATGACAAGATATTTTCACCGTTTCATTTTTTAAAATTTATTTATTTTTATTTTATTTTAGGAAATATGAAGAAGAATTCCTCATCAACACCAACTGCTGTTAACACCCAGTCACACTCTGTCCTGGAGGGACCCTCTTGTTCTTCCTTCAAACAAATTCCTCCTTCACTTGGGTCCAGTTACTCCTCTGCTCCTCAATCTCAGCATGACAAATCAGCAGCTTCATCAGATCCTAAACTAATACTTGATTCCTCTCTGCCATCCACACACGCCACCTCCAAACCGACAGACCCTCTACCTTCTATAGATAAGTCAAAATCTGTATCTCTTGTTTTCTCTGAACCTACATCAAAAATGGAATCATCTACACCCCCCTCCCTTACTCCAAACAAATTATCAACTCCTTCACTCAGCATCTCAACCCCTCAAATATCCATAGTTTCTTCCTTTTCCCAGCTGAGTTCTGCCTCCTCTACATCAGCCAGCTCAGCCTGTAACACTCAGACAGAGACCCGTCCATCTTCCTCTGCAGATGCCTCTATGGGGGCCACCACTTCCTCTACAAAACGAACCTTTGCTTCTGTGGCCAAACGGGTGATAATGCAGGAAAGACTTAGAAAAGCAGAAGAAGAGGATGCCAATGATGAAGAAGGTGAGAATAAATTCCTTTACTTTGAGTTAATGGTGAACTTATTTGAGTTTTGGTTAGTGGTGTGTTGAAGCGATAATCCTCATTGTACATATTTGAGGGGTCTTTCCACTTGTAGAGCAGCATAAACATCAGTCTGGAATCACTTTAGAAAATCACTTAAAGTAACTGTTTCCCATCTTATAGAAAAAAATTGGCTGCATCTTTGTAGAAAAAAGTGCATAAGAATTAATAACATAGAAATAAACTGCAATGTAGTTTATATAAATGATGTACAGCAACATGTTGTGATTACTATCATCACACTTAGGTCTCAACTCATCTGACCTTTCAGTGACTGTTCAATATTTAGAGGAATTTCACAGACAAGCTCTGCATAAACCACATTGTTACTACTTATCAAGAGACAAGCACACATAGACAGTTTTATAGCTGCCAGCCTTTTCTATGCATTAAAAGTCAAAGTCATTCCAGTCCAGACTGAAATATCTGATCAACTAAGAGATGAAGTGCCCATGCATTGTCGAATTGACTGTTTATGAATCATCAGCAGTTCATGTTTAAAGTGTTGACACAAAATTTAATTCACAAATTCATCTCTATAAAGATAGTTGAAAAGAAACATACTAGTCGTGGTGAAATGTCAGTGACATGCTGTGGTCAGAATACTCCAGGGTACATGAAACCATGAATTAACAGCTCTTTTCATAGCAGCTGGTTATATTGATATATATATTTTTTTTTCGCATGAGAGGTACATTGGAAAACAAAGACGACTTAAGACTTTTACAAGTAAACAAAGGAAAACCCCACAAAATGTTAAGCCTATCATTTGTCTGTCCATTTTTCTTAAAACGTCTTGTGTGAATATTTCATAGCTCATACCATTCTTTTTCCCATCTTAAACTCCCTGTCCTCTCTTTCTCTGGTGTCTTCAAACCAGTTTTCAGCTGCTGCAAGCGTAGTGTCATCATTTTACTCAGCTGTTGCTGCACGTCCTGTTTCTCCATCTCATTATTTTTCCTTATTAAATTGCAAATAAACCATTTTTGGAGCAAATCATAAAAAGCCAAGCTAACATTGGTATTGCTAGTGGGAAAATGTTGCAAATCCACTGCATTCCAATTCTCCTCTGAACTTGGAATTCTGAGGAACATTTGCCAAAAATGTCAGTCATCACTTTTTTAGCTCGTAAGTTTCAGAGGACTATAAGATTCTAGATTTAAAGACAGCTTAACCTAGAATGACTAATTTTTAAAATTATTATCACCTAAAATTGGTTTCCGTTGTCATGGTGCACAATTTTACAATGGGTTTGGAGTTTCCCATTTTTTATACAGCATTTGTAGAGGCTCATAAATTAGTATCCATTTTTTCCGCGTTGGTGCATCTGGAAGGCCAACTATACTTTGTAATGACGTCACATTTTCTTAAGCGCTCAGAATTCCGAAACAACTGGAAAGCACCACAAGCACTGATGCAAAGTTGATCACAATTTCCTCTTTTAGCAATAAAAATGCTGCGTGTGTAAATCCAAATATTGCAGGAATATGCTGCATGTGTCAGCTGCAATCTGCTGTATATATATATATAAATTACATATATTTTATTGTACCCACACCAGCCTGCTATTTATAAACCTGCCAGTCCTAAAGCACAATCTGTGTGTTGCAATCTGGAAACATTGAGCAGGCTGTAATCTGTCCTGCCATGTTGTGTTTTGCTGACATAGTTGTTTAATATTTTTAACTCACTGCCCGCATTACATGAAATTATTAGTCACAATGCAAGCAACTTAATAACATGGCAAATCATATGGGGTTAGCGCTTCATGCAATGACTAGCACTGTTTTATGCTGTGGAGTGAGTATTAGTGACTCAACTTCCCTCCCTTATCTTCCAAGTGTCTTAATTGATATCTGTCCAGTAGCTTTGTACTCCCATTAAAAGGTCAATTGGGACACAAATTGTACTGAAAAACTCTTAAAGCTCATAAAGCCAATACACAAAATCAAGATCAGACAACCACACAGCAAACTATTAATAAAGCATATGACTTTTCATTTACAGTCTCAAATTCTTAAATTTCCCCTATTTGCAGTTCTGCCACAGACAGCTGACCCTGGTTGCCTCATGTTAGTAAAACAGCGCCAAAGTCTTGTCATCATTTCTCCATCGTGTCAGTTCAAGAAACTGTGGCTTCACTGTTGGTCCATCCCTCTGTTTTGTTGTAGGTAGAGGTGCTGCTGATGCATTAAGTAGCAAACTGGAAAAGGAATTTCCAGCTCCTGACTGGGAAAAAAACTAACTTTTTGAGAGTTCGTGCCACCAACAAGTACTGGTGTGACATAAGACCTAAGCAGAGTGTTGCTTGAGCTCTGGGGTCTTGTCACAAAGTGTCTTTATGGGCAGGCAGATGCAGACATGTTTCAAGTATTCTCTTGCATCTACTCCACCTTTGACATTTTTGTTGTGTTCAAGTTACTGCAAATGTGTTAGGGGGGATAACCCAAGGCTCTGAAGTTACTTTGTATTGACTTCAGAATTAGATCGAGTCTTGTTGCTCCTACTGTAATGTGATGAAGTACAAGTATTTTCATTTAAAATGTTTTACATATCAGAACATAAGAAATTTAAAAAACTAGCTGGTCCTTCCAAGTTAGCTAAATAGTCAGATTAACAACAACACATGGTGTATTACATCATTACCTCTGCCAAGGTGGAGGTCATGTATTCGGTCATGTTTGTTTGCAGCATAACTCAAAAAGTTATGGACGGATTTTGATGAAATTATCAGGAAATTTCAGAATTGGAACAAGAAACAAGTGATTAGATGTTGGGGATGATCCAGATCACCACCTGGATCCAATTGTTTTTGTTGTTTTTTTTAAGGGAGTCTTTACTATAGGGAGATAGGGATATTTTGCAATTAGAACTTCTAACAAAAAATGAATGCTCACAATCATTGGCAAAAAAAAAAAATACAATGGTTTGGTGGAGGTCTGAGCTTTACTTGGTTTTTGAAGAAATTTTATTTCTTATTTTAAAGGCTATAATAAAACAAGTATATAAATAAGTATTTAACAAGATGTATTTAAGGGATTGAGATTGATAGTGACGGACATCTCCTGTTGTCCTTCGTCAGATGAAGAGCCAGAGGAGGAGCTGAGTGTGGAGCAGTTGGAGGAGAGGGCCAAAGCTGGTGATGCTCGAGCTCAGACCCGGGTAAGTGAAAGCCCAGACTGGCACTTGGCATTGCTGTGAGTCCTGCTGGATGACTCAGTCTGGGTGTAAGGGAGTTTCTATTTTCTGCAACTTGGAAATTGATCGCAGTACTATAATGTAATACACCGATGTATGGGCCACACTTAGAAAACTTAAGAAAACGGTTGAATGGGTGCTACAGGTGAAAGCTTTACATTTAAGACGCTTCACATCTGATAGTAGAAATTCTTAAGTGTCTAGTCAAGCAGCTTTAAATTCTTAGACTAGATGACATGCGTTCATCACCTAAATAAAGAAAGTGTGTGTGTGTGTGTGTGTATGAACATGCAACTTAAGCACAACAGAATTGGTCCAGTGTTCCAATCCTATCTCAGGAATCAAAAGGCGAGCTACACATCATAACAAATATGCACCAGTGTTAATTAACTTTGTATGTGTACCCAATTGTAAGTAATTATTATCAGTATAGCAACGCTCTGGCAATACTCAATTTAAAACATTTACAGTGTTAAGGTAAATCTGTATAATTACCGCACATGCAGAATCACTTAAAGGAAAACTAACCTAATCCTGCACAAATGGGCAGGTTTGATAAGAAATGGGTGAGAAGGAGGTTGTGTAATGCCAGTCAAGATTAGAAAACAGTCACTTGATATGCCTCCAAGGCCTCAGCTGCCCCTGTTAGTCAGCCATGACAGGAACACTGGAAGTAATGAGAAGGAAGAATAGCTGATTTTGTAGTCTGTCTACAAAGAGGCAGCATCTGTTATTGCAACTTCCCTGTTAACCAGATCTGTTTTCTACACAGAAAGTCAAGTAGTTTTTGAATACTATGAATACCACTTGTATTCATTTATTCATCTGCAAGTATGCATAAGCTAATCTGTAAAGTCAGTGAAACTCTTTTTTGCAAATTGTTTTGCGTTTAGTCACATTTTCTACATCAATCTAGCTTTTTTGGAAACTTGATTGAACAATTACAGTTCCATTCAAAGATTAAATGAATCTTAAATTTTACTTCTCCACTGTATTTCAGCTCGGTCAGCACTACTTGATTCTGGCTGAAGAGAAGGACACAGAAATTAATAATGAGCAGGCGGTTGACTGGCTCATTCAAGCAGCCAAACAAGGCAGAAAAAGTGCAGCAAGACGTCTTCAGCATTGTTGGATCCAGAAAAAGGGTTGGACTTACTAAATTTGTTAAATGCATCTTTGCATGTGTGACTTTATGTAAGGAGTTCTATCACAACCTGCCATCTCTATGTAGGAATCACTCCAGAGAACGAAGCTGATGTGCGCAGGTTGTCGACGGAGAGTAGGTTTGAGCTGGCAGTTCGCAAAGCAGCCATGATGATGTACTGGAGACTCAACCCAGACAGGAAGGCAAAGGTGGCCGTGTCAGAGATGCTGCAAAATGTCAGCCAGGTCAACGCAGTGCCGGGTAGGAGGCACACACGCTCACAGACATGTGGATGAAGGTTCAATACTAAAATAACAAGTATTTTTTGCACAGTGACAACAATCCTCTGTGGCGTACTACAGGCTTCTCAAAGTGCTGCAGCATGCTCCGATATAATGGTCCCATTTATATTAATGTTTGCAGCTGTCTTAGTGAACAGTGTCAGATAACGGGTTGGTATAATGGGAATGTATCCCACTGATGTTGTTATTCTTCACCAACAGGGGTCGCTGCAAACAGGATTCCTGCCCCAACTTCAGGCCAGACCCAGAAAGTGTTGGAAAGCATGGTCTGCAGTGACTGTAGGTACAACAAGAGCGAGAAAGTGGCACAAAATAAATAAATACTTTATATAATTACCTGTTTTATACCCTAATAGGCAATACGCTTGTGGACTTGGATGATTTTGTTGAGATGACTAAAAGGTACGCACAAGGTATTGTCCCAGCTGTTCCTCGAAATGACAGCCAGGCCAAAACTGAAAGATCTGAATCGCTTTACACTGGCAAGGAGGTAAAAATACCCATTTGCTCTGCCTTGTATGTTTAATCTAATAATTAAAGTGTACATGAAGTTGTAAATGTATTTGTGACTGTGTTTTAAAGCACAAGACCGAGTTAGTTTCATCAGGATACAAGAAGATCCACAAACATTCATGGAGTTTTGACTGTAGTGGGATGCTGGATACCAGGCAGACTGGTGCCATTCAAAAGGCCATGGACATAAAATCCCGCCTAATGGTGTTCTGAGTTTACTGCTGAATGTCACACATTTTGAAGCATTTTTACGTTAAGTCTTGTTTTGTTGTTCGTATATTTACATCTGTCTCTTCACTCCAGATGCTGCAGTACCCACTTCATGCAGTGATTGAGATGAAGGAGCGCCTAATCGACTGGACATCGCGGGCTGGTGTCCTGTGGCTCAGCACCATCATCCCCACGCAGCACGTCAACGCGCTCATTTTCTTCTTCATCATCAGCAATCTGACAATTGACTTGTTTGCTTTTGTTATCCCTCTGCTTGTCTTCTACCTCTCCTTCATCTCCATGATCATCTGCACTCTGCGAGTTTTCCAAAGCAGCAAGGTGAATGTTTTCCTGATAATTACTCCTTTGTTTGGTTTTGTTTGGTTGGTTTTTTTTTGTTTGCTGCGCAAATAGAAAAAGAATCAATCTTTATTGTCACATTCGTCATTTATTCAAAAAAAGAAGAATAAAAAAGTGAGTTAAAACATTTTTGAAATGTAATATAGTTAATTTTACTAATTAGTTGGTACATTCATGTATTTCCATGAGAGAGACTGAATAAATGTTTGTTAATATTCATGTTTTAGCTTTTAAACATGTTGATTTTGCATTTTTTCCATAAAATGGGAATTCTCTCACAGTTGTAGACACGGTGAAACCTTGATAAAATACAGAACATTTAACCACACAGACCAAGATATAAAATTAGTTGCTTATTTTAAATGTTTTTATTTTTCCTTCTTGTCATTTAAAAAACATTTGCTTTTGTTTCTAGACTTGGGAGAACTTCAGAGCCCTGACTTCTCTGCTGACACGTTTTGAACCTGGTCTTGATGTGGAGCAAGCGGAGACCAACTTTGGCTGGAACAACCTCGAACCATACCTTTATTTTATCTTGTCTGTCTTCTTTGTAATTTTCTCCTTCCCCGTTGCTGATAAGAAATGGATCCCTTGTTCTGAGCTCTCCACTGTGGCTATCTTCTTTACTGCTGTCAGCTACCACAGCCTCAGCCCAACCGCTGTGACCTACGCACGCCGAGCAATGTTCATTGAGGTATTAAACTTGAGCGATTTGTATGACACTAGAATAGAGACTTGACTTGTGCTTCGTGACTTTTACCTATGTTATGGAACTGCATTACCATATGTGACATAGGTACAAATCTGCCAATATAGCTCAGTTTATTTGGATTTTCAAGTTTAAAGATACAAGCCAGTTCTGGTGAGCTTAAGTTAGAAGTAACTCTGAAAATACACTTTGATTAATATGTTTGAATATTTTAATATATTTTTATAGCTAAAAACAAGATTTTTCACAGATTTGCTCTCTATTACGGAAACCACAACAACCGTTCTTGTAATTATTTATTTCTGATGCTGTAGAGGAGATAACTGGAGTGTGAAAGATTGTAAGGCGCTGGACTTATTTTTTTGCCGCTCTCAACCTGGAATGTCGGCCAGAACACTACTTGAGGCCACGGCGTTTCTTTAGATATGAGAGTGTAGGCGTAGATGAAGATGATCGGTGAGGAAAGGATTAGACGAGACGGTTGATTCAACTGGTCTGTATTGCATCCTCAGACATCATTACAGCGTGAGTGAATATGCATATGCGTGCGGTTCTCCTGTATGTGTGTGTGGATTTTTTGTCATTGATGCACAGACACACAACAGTTGTTTGGGCAGATAGCAGTTTTCCTGCGGGCTAACTCTCTTGCAGCCATTTAGCAACCATGCATTGGTAGCAGTACTGTGTGGACTCTCGGGGGCGGGCATTAGCAATGACGTCATCCCCACTAACGCAGCTGCGGTACTATGATGTTCACCTTACATCACATAACCGAAAATCTATAAGAAACATTAAACTAACAAAGAGAATTATAGGGCCTTTTGTACAGATGCCATGAGGTCACAAGTTAATTATTCTGTTACCTGATATAAGAAATTAGCTTTTTCTCTCACGATAATAACATACTGTAATTGTTTACTAGCTTTATTGTCTTGAGATCACAGTTTGATCAAGGTGAGTTTAAAAATGTGCGGTTAGCATCTAATTTAACAGGTAATTGTTGCAGCTGGTGAGAATCTGTAACAGTAAGTTCTCTTCACTTCCCAGCACTGACTTTCCAGAAGTTTAAGTTTAACTCGCTTTGTTTTATTTTAGTTTTTGAAAATAATTAAATCATTATCTCAGGAAAAAAATTTTTATTTATTTTTAAAAAAAGGTTTAAACGTAGCTTCTCTCAATCCATACTCCATGACTTAGTTGGTCATAAGAAAAATCTAATTGGTGAAATATAACAAACATCTCCACTGGATGCAAAAGGCAAGAAAAAGCTATGTACTTTAAATTTCATCAACACTTTCAAGTTTTGACTTGACAGCTTGGTGGATGAAATCAGTACTTGTGTTTTCTGTCACACATTCAATTATGATATAAGTCACAAAACATACGTACATGTTCTAAACATAAGTTTTTATCCCAGTTTCATAGATGTGAAGATTACAATCACAGTTTTCTTGTAGGTACAACTTAATGGCAAATGCTATAGTCTATTTTAACTATAACTGTTAAAATCAATAATAATAACAGTTAGAGTTTTTGATAATCAAAATCATTAATGATAAGAATAATTGTTTAAATCAAATACATTAATTGTAAATTAATTTTCTATCATCCTGGAAATAATTCATATTAATTCGTTTCAGTTCTATTTCAAAGTCGAGTTACAAATGCCCTAAATTTTTATGATGCATGAAAAAAATCCATCCATTGTCTGCTGCCTATCGCAGGGGCAGCCGCCTAAGCAGGGAAACCCAGACTTCCCTCTCCCCGGCCACATTCACCAGCCCATCCCTCATTTCGGTGGCTTGTATTAGCGATCTTGTTCTTTCGTTCACTACCCACAGCTTGTGACCATAGGTGAGGGTAGAAATGTAAATTGACTGGTAAATCAAGAGCTTTGCCTTTTGGCCCAGCTCCTTCTTAACCACGACCTCATTGCCTACCCGGAGAAGGCACGCCACCCTTTTCCGGCTGTAGACCATAGTCTCGGATTTTGAGGTGCTGATTTTCATCCCAGCCACTTCACACTCAGCTGCGAATCCCACCAGTAAGGGCTGAAGATCAAGGCCCGATGAAGCCTCATCCATCCCGGGACCCTGCCACTGATGACCTTTTTAACCACCTTAGCGACCTCAGCCCCAGAGATGGGAGAGCCAACACCAGGGTCCCCAGACTCTGCTTCCTCATCGGAAGACATGTTGGTGGGATTGAGAAGGTCTTCAAAGTATTCCCTCCACCGCCTCACAACGTCCCGAGTCGAGGTCAGCAGCCCCCATCCCCACTGTACACAGTGTTAATGAAGCACTGCTTTCCCCTCCTGAGCCGCCGGATGGTGGGCCAGAATCTCCTCGAAGCCATCCGGAAGTCATTCTCCATGGCCTCTCCAAACTCCTCCCATGCCTGAGTTTTTGCCTCAGTGACCGCTGAAGCTGCGTTTTGCTTAGCCTGCCGATACCTATCAGCTGCATCTGGAGTCCCACAGGCCAAAAAGGCCCGATACGACTCCTTCTTCAGCTTGACGGCATCTCTCACTGCTGGTGTCCACCAACAACTTCGGGGTTACCGCCACGACAGGCACCGACGACTTTGCGGCCACAGCAACCTAACCCCTCCAGGTTTCGCTGCCATTGCCCATGTGGGCATTGAAGTCCCCCAGCAGAATGGGGGAAAAATATTTTTAAATGCTACATCTTGCAACATAGTGATATTATCTTCAATTCAGCTTTATTTGTATAGTACCAATTAACAATAAAGTCATCTCAAGGTACCTTTACAGACACAGTATAGCTCATTGCAGTCCAATTACATCATAAGCCAATTGAAACATCCATTATATGATTCATATTTGTCCTGTTTATAATAACTCTGTTCAGATAAGGCAGTTCATATGAAATAATTGCCCCAGCCAGGGAAAACAAGTGATCTTCTCGTCAAGTATTCCTTTTAGCATGATAGTGTTTTCAATGTATTTTGAAAAGATCTAGTATTTTTTTCATCAGGAAAAATATTTTGAAGTTTAGTAAAAATATATATATATATAGATTATTACTGTGCTTTCTTGTCTTCAGGTAACGTCAAATCTGTGCTGCCTGACCCAATTACTGCCGGAGAACATGACGATGCTTCGCTTCCTGGGGCGCACTTTCACCACGTTGCCACTGGGGCACTCTGTTGTGCTGAAGCTCAGTCTGCCCTGTCTCTTGTATGTTTACCTGTTCTACCTGTTCTTTAGGTAAGTGATTCTTATTATTTTACAGTTGGACATATTTTTTACTTTCAACAAAATGCCTCTGAAGGGATTTTTTCCCCCTCCCTGTCTCTTTTCTTCCTTCCTCAGCATGGCGAGGACACGTGGTTTCCGGGGAACTTACTGCTTCCTGATTCCGTACCTTGTGTGCTTCATGTGGTGTGAGTTCTCAGTGGTCCTCCTCCAGAATTCCTCTGCTGTGGGTTTAATCCGCACTTGCGTGGCTTACTTTCTCTTCCTGTTTGCGCTGCCTGTTCTGGCATTTGGCCTTGCCACCATGCTCTTCATCCAGCTCTTTAAATGGTTCCTTGGGCTAGAACTGACAAAAATGGTTGTGACCCTTGTGGTGTGCGCCATTCCTGTCACCCTACAGCTTTGGACTCGGTACAGCATGTCTATTCTGGATATCATCCGATCACTGACCCACCGCGGCCCCGTCAAATTAATATTACTTTGTACATCTATGGTCATCTTGTTCTTCTCAGTATATGTGTACCACGCAGAGGGACAGAAGGTGTACAACTCCACCTTGACCTGGAACCAGTACAGTCAGACTTGTGGGCCCCCTTCATGGGAAACCAAAGGCGTTGCCAAGACACAGATCCTCTGTGGACACCTGCATGGACACAGAGTCACCTGGACTGGGCGCTTCAAACATGTCCGCGTAGCCGAGACAGAAAATGGGGCACAGTCCGTCATCAACATGCTGCCAGTGTTCATGGGAGACTGGTTGCGCTGTTTGTATGGTGAGACGTATCCCAAATGCGAGCCAAAGAATGCTACTTTTTTAAACCTGTCAGCTGCAGAAGTAGCCACCAGTTCTGCAACGGCTGCCATTCCGCTGCCCATGCTGCTTCAAATGCAAGAGGAAGAAGAATTGTGTCAGGTCAAGGCTCTGGCCAAACACACCTGCCATGTCAAACGCTTTAATAGCTACCGATTCGAGGTAACAGTGGGGATGATCAGGGATGGAAGTCTGGAGGCAGAAGACCCAGCCAAGGATATAATCCTAATGGCCAGCCATGAATTTAGACAAGTTCTGTTAAATTTGGACCCTGGTCATTGGGTGGAGTTCAGCACAAAACTAGAGGGCCGTCTCGGAGCAAGAACTCCAGCTTTTGAGCTGAAGGCCATCCACTGTCTGGACTGTGTCCCTTCTCGGCTGACTGGAGGCAGGCAGGTGAAGATAGAGAGAGACTGGAGGCGTACCACGTTAAAAGCCTTCAAGTTTGCTTTTGATTTTTTCTTTTCACCGTTCCTATCAGCAAAACTCCCTGCCTGAGAAGGAAAAGAAGAAAGGAAAGTCTGATTGATTGTGGCACATTTGAACCTTAACTTCATCCTCTCCCTTGTGACGTGATTATCGTAATCCAAAATCATTTTAAATTATGGTTTACATATTGATCAAACATGGATCTACTATATTAGTTTGTGCAGTTTATTTGTATTTAGGAATTTCATCTGTATACAGTGAAAATGTGTGCATTTACAGGACCTCTGTATGTTTTTGCAATTGCGTATTTTTTAATGAAAAAACTCTTATTTATAAATATTCATAAAATAAATCATATGTCAGAAAATACAAGTGAGGTCATAAAATACTTGAACAAGAGCACAGTTTTAATCATTTTGGTTCTGGACACTGAAAGGAAACAGATGAAAATGCAATTAGAGTGCAGATTTTGAGTTTTAATATAAGGGGCTGCAATCAACTTTCCATATTCTAAGGAATTTCTTTGGTATAAATGTTAATATAATTACAGAATCCCAATATTTATAAAACTTTGGTCCTTTTGGTATTACATTAGCAGCACAGGTGTGAGTGATACAAATCAGCTGAAGTCCCACAACCCCTTTCAGTTATATTTAACAGCAAACTGAAAGTTTAAATAATAATTTTTATTTAACCAGCCAGCAATGGTTACTTCCAAAGAAACCCATGTTGCCATCATTGCTGTGCACAAAAGGGGCCTTACTTGCAAAGGAATCGCTGGTTTTGCACCTGAAAGAATTGTGTCCCAGATCATTCAAAACTTCAAGACAATTTCAGTGGATTCAAACTGTATATTAAGGATATCCACTGAGCATCTCTTGATCACGTTCTGAGGAGTCAGCTAAGAAATCGGGTATCCTTTGGTGCAGATCCTGGAAACTGGCCAGATCTGGGTATTCTCAAAAGACATCTGGACTAATGAAACCCACAAACTGGGATCAACTTTCAGCATTCATAAAGTCAAAAATGGATCCCCGTTAATCAGGATTTGATTCAGAAGTTGGTATTTTGATGTCTGGAGTGGATGTCTAAGTATTTTTATGTTGCTAAGTTCACTAGTGCCTGCTTCTTTTTTATTTTCTTAGTTCATTTTTATCAGACTTTTCATGGTGGATTTGTTTTGGTTTTGCAACCTATGATGGGTTGTTTAAATTTGATCGGTAGCTCCTTGGACTGGTTGTTGCCTCTTTGCCACAGCCTCCCAATGCAAAGGCCAGATGTGAAACAAACTCCAGGTTTTCAATTTAGTTAATGAAATAACAACAAAGTGTTTCCCTGTCCAATTAAACAGTTTTACGTCTCAAAAAGAGGGCTCGGCATTTTAAAGACATTCAGTTCACCAACCACTTCTCCGGTTTTAATCCAAATTCCCTCAAATAAAATTTTGCGGTCTTTACTTTAAAATCCTGTCTGACCTAAATATATATTTTATTGAGAGTTGTACCAGTGTCCAGTTATGCTGTAAACTGATCCAATCATTTTTTGTTAGGATCCTTTCTTGCTTGCTGTGGGGTCTTAAGATATCTTAGTTCTAATCAGATATCTCTGTGAGTTTTGCTGCAGTTAAAAAAATTGTTTGTTACAAAGTCATGATGACCAGAGATTCATCTTCCAGTAAGTTCGGCCAAACTACTCACATGTTCACCTCAAAGGTGACTTTTAAATCACCTAAAAATCCTCCTTTTATTGACAGCATTTGTATTAAAATTTTTTAGATATTTTGTTTTCATTCCAAACTGTTCATGTTTTGTGGGAATAATTCATTCATTGAAGTGGTTTGTTTTGCTGTATAGCTTTTTTCTGATGTCATGTTTGTTTATAGACATTTATTTCAACAACTATAAAAGCGTGTTCTTCAATCATGGAGATGTATGTTGTGCTGGGATTTTGATTTTTTAAGATATAAAGTAAGTAAGAGAATGATTTTATATTTCTTAAAGACAAACAGAGGTAAATCCAGATTATCAGGGAGTGAAAAGCGGAAAGATTTTTACATGTGGATACTATTAGACAGTATTAAACAAAATATAAGTGTAATCTTAATGTGTGTATAGTAATTGCTACTTATACTGTGTGAATGTGAGTGTCTTTTTATCGTGTGACAGAGTTAATTGGGGTGCCAATTATTATTAAAACGTTTGAAAATTTCTTTTGAAAGGATTTATTTAATCGGATGACCAGGATGTATATTTTAGGAATGATATAGCAGCAACCTCAAATTAGAAATGGATGGTATAAAAAAAAAGAGAGAAAATAGATAGGTCCAACACTCTGCCCCAGGGCAGCTGTGGTTGCACCTGTAGCTTAAACATCACCAGATAATAATGGTGATCATATTTCTTCAGCTCAATACAACCACCAGACTAGTTCATGACCTGAACCTTCCTCGGCAATGACTTTGTACGAAGTGCAGAACGTATCATCTAAAGGCAGCACATGTCGCAGTAAGATCTAAGTGTATTTATTGCAGCAATGTTGTCATCACACAGGAGTAAATAAGCAAAAGGCACTCATATAATCCCACAGAGCCTGGCTGCTCCCTTCGTCTTTGGTCTGGTACACACAGTGTCAATTCCTTCCAGAAAATATCTAACTGATCTGACCATACATGTTTCCACTGTGTGATATTCCATGATCCTACCAAGCTCAGAGAAATGAACAGAGATAAATTTAAGTTTAAGAGGAACTTAAAAAAACTAACAATAAGTTAAGTTGATAAGCACTTTTAACATTTGTTGGTCAAATTTAATCAGATTATATCAGACCAATATATTCTCTTTCCATTGAATCCAAATATTTAGACAAGTAGAATAAAATTTGTTTGAATTCATCCTACGCTAGTTAAAAGTTCAACTAAAATCCGTGCTTGTTTCTGAAATTATACAAATATTGATACACACATGATGGAAATACTTCCTGGATTGCGTTACACCTTTTTTTTTATTTGGTCTTTATTTAGAAAAGGGGGTCAGAGAGAGTAGAGAATGACATGCAACAAAGCGAAGGCCAGGATTTGAGCTTGGGCCAACTGCATCGAGCTGAAGCATTATTAGGGCAACAATGCCCCAAATGAGCCACCACATGCACCAAAGTCTTGGCACAGTACATCCCATCACTACACAAGAGTTGATGATTTGAAGTAATTATCCTTTATTGCACTGAAGAAGGCAAATCTATGTTTTTTGTAAAACCAAGAATAAATAATTATTTAAAAACATCAACACAATATGTACATGCTAAATGAACAAATTTTCTTTTAGCAAATCAAACGGGCCTTAGTTGAGTGTATTCTGCAAGGAAAACAAAAGTTGAAGTACATGTAAAATCACAATTTTTCTGTTATTTGGTGATTTTTCCCCCATTCCATCTTTACTTGTATAGAATTATCTTTGCTATAAAGTCACAGTACAGTTGATTTGCCAATAAGTAAGAGAATATCTGTGTATTATTTTGACATCCTGTAAGTTGACCTTTGGCCATTTGGCCATACACTCTCTTTATTAGGTCCAACTTATTAGTATTTGGTTGGATCCTCTTTTACCTTCAGAACTGCCTTAATTCTTGGTGTCATAGATTCATCAAGGTGTTGGAAACATTCCTCAGAGATTTTTCTCCTTGTTGACATGATAGCATTACAGTTGCTGCCGATTTGTTGCTCCACATCCATGATGAGAATCTCCCGTTCCACCACATCCCAAAGATGCTCTATTGGATTAAATTCTGGTGACTGTGGAGGCTGTTGGAGTACAGTGAACTCATTGCCATGTTCAAGTAAGCAGCTGAACATAATTTGAGCTTTGTGAAATAGTGCATTATCCGGATATCTGATTATCCTTTTGGTCAGCAATAATAATCAGGTAGGCTGTGGCTTTTAAACATTGCTCAGTTGATACTAAGGACCTTAAAGTGTGACAAGAAAATATCCCCCACACCAATACACCAGCAGCAGCCGGAGCCTTGATACAAGGTTGACTAAATTAATACTTTTGATGGTATTTACAACTATTTCTGACGCTGCCACCTGGATCAGACCAGGCAACATTTTTCCATCTTCTATTGTTCAGTTTTGGTAAGTCTGTGTAAATTGTAGCCTTAGTTTCCTGTTCTTAGCTGACAGGCGTGGCATCCAATGTGGTCTTCTGATGTTGTAGCCCATCTGCTACAAGGTTCATTGTGCTGTGCATTCAAAGACACAATTGTGCATACTTTGGTTGGAACCAGTAGTGAGTCACTGTTGCCTTTCTATCATCTCCAACCAGCCCGCCCATTTTCCACAGAACTGACATTAACAAGACAATTGCTGCTCACAGGATATGTTCTCTTTTCCAGACCATTTTCTATAAACCCTAGAGATGGCTGTGCATTAAAATATCAGTAGATCATCACTTTCTAAATACACATTTAAACTAATTTAAATTCCCATTTATTTTTGTCATTCTGATGCTCTGTTTAAACTTGAGCAAGTTCCCATGTATTTGCCTAAATGGTACCATGTGATTGGTTGATTAGCCATTTTTGTTAGCAGGCAATTCGACAAGTGGACCTAATAAAGACAATGAAGTATTTCTTTCATGTGGCACTTTGTACATACATTCTAGATTAATTGTCAAAATATGTTACGTGAGCTCACAGAAAGCTAGATTTTTTTTCTTTAAGAAGAAAATCTTGTTTTTTTTTTAGTCAAAGCAAAATTGTTGTTTCCTTCAGAGATCTTATGCTCGTGAGACTCAGCAACTAGAAAACATTATACCTGGTGCAGAGGAAGAAAATGTGTCCTACATGTCAGAACACAGACATAAAAAAAGTCCAACACATTTTTTTGTCATATTTTTATATAATTTTATTAATGCACATTCCTTTCATTCACCTCATTTGAGTTATGGTTTTGTACTGTTTTTTTTTTTTTTTAAGCATGATAGATATACACGCAAGTAGCACTGAGTAATGGCAACATGCTGCTGCTGCTGTGATCCTGAACAAAAATCCTATCTCTGGTTTTACTTGTTGGTGGTTATAAAGCAGTTACAACAGACTAAATTACACTTCACCACTGGAGGGCTGACCTCTGCAGGATGCTTTGGGGGCCAGTCACTCTGTAAACTGTTCTCTCATAGGTTATGTTTGTGTCGCTCTGTGTTAAACCAATTAGAGCTAGATTGTGTCTGCATTCAAGAAAAAAAGAGGAGAAAGGTGAGGCGAAAGCAGACAGCTGGAACAGATTTAGTGATCATTTCATCTTTTTCTGGGATTGAAGGTTTGTATGAGTGACCTACGGGTGCCCCATCAGATTTTAGATTTTGAAAAGGTGCAAAGAGATGCTCTACCTTTAAACCTCATTCTGTACTGATTACAGTTGGAATCCGGACCACTTAACAATAATCCTATCAGGACCAAGGTCACTTGAGAACAAAGGATTTCACTATAAGCAATGCAATCTTGTCAAGCAGTTCAGTCCAACAATGGCATCACCTTAATGCTGTGCATCTTCAGCTTTCTGTGTTGCATGTATCATTGTGAGGTATATGTTATGACAGCTGTAATACAGTATGATAAATTCACTTCATGTTGTAGTTTGGACATGAAAAGACCTTTCAGTGATGTACATTAAGAGATATTGCACTAATGATCACCTCAGACCCTCAAACACATTCGACACATTTGTAGTCATGTACAGTTTTGGTGAGCTGAATCAGGGGTCACATTTACAAGTAATGTGCATGGTTTTCTTGATTGTGAGATCCCTTATAAAAATGTGCTTACGCATCACAAAATGAACTATGCTCATTTCTGTAACTTTTACAGTAGTTCTGTAACATTTTTGTCTTTTTTTTAAATGTTCGAACACTAATCAGCCTAAATTTGAGCAAACAAGGGAGAACTCAACATTAACAAAGAGCTTCTCTTCATGATTCAACATGTATGCATGTAGAGTTTAGACAAGAAATTCTTTATATATGGAAATTAGAATACAATAAACTCTGTAGCCATCAATAACCATCCAAGTATTGGTTCACATAGAAATAGTTTGATTCCAAAACGTTCCCATAAATGAGATCTCATGTTCATTTATGTTGAACTCAACAAAATCTGTTGACTCTCTGGGAACCGAAGTGGTATCACTTGGAAAAAAATAATAATACAGAATATTTACAGCTGACTGTAACAGATTTTGTGTAACCTGTAGAAGAAAAGCTCATGTTTAAAAGCATAAATACTACCACACTGCTCTCGTTAGCGCTATTATTGCAAAGTGAATAGGGCAAAGATTATGAGTCAGTTATGCTTGCTATCTCCAGGAGCACTGCTCCGAAGCAGAGGTTCAAATCGCTGCTGTTGCTCAACAGGGAAAAAGAGGACGTTACGTTGTGAGGAACTATACAATAACACCATTCCACATTCAAAATGCTTAGATGTTGATGCATTGTCTAGTAAAGTCATCTCAGCCGTCTCAAGTATGTATGTCTCGCAGCATCAGAAAATTGTTCTCTGATGCTAATAAGCACTTATCTTTCATCTTAGTGTGAAAAGAGTACATTAGTGAGCGGTGCAACATTGTGTGATCAACAGCACTGAGTCACTGGAGATGGAGAGGTGTCCCTGCACCTCATTCACTGCCCCTAACTTGGGAAATTATGCAAACATCTTCAAAAAGTGGGAGTAGAGTGCAGCAAAAAACATGTCCCGATAGCCACAGGAGATGGCTAAAAAATGATTATACACCTTCTTTGAAAATAAAATAAATTGAATATAATAAACAGTCTTGCAATTTTATCATTAACTGATCTGAAGAGGCTGTATACTTGTATTTTGTGATACAGCCTGACCTAATGTTCTCTTAAAGGCTCTCAGCTCCACATTCATATATATCTGAGTTTATAATTCAGTAACAGTTTGATAAAATTACTCCGTCTCCCAACGTCCTCGTCACTGAATGTCGGCGTTGACGCGGTCCTGAAAGATGTACAAGTTGTTTGTGGCTGCTATAGCGATTATATTCTCAGATGGGTGCCAAGCCATGTGCAGGATTTTCTTGGTGAAGTCCAGGCTGTCGACGCCCACATCGCCACGGCGACGCTTGCCACCGGTATATACACGGCGGGTGCGCAGCACAGCTCGAGGCTTGCTGCTCTCCCGCCATGCCTCCAGGGTTACACCTCGGCCCGTCTCCCTGTCAAACATCCGGAAGAAGCTGTTGTACGCCCCTGTCATGATTACACTGGATCAGAGAAGAGAGGAGAGGAGGAATGGCAGGATAAAGAAGTGGAAAAAGGAAATGCAAACTGAAGGCAAAAGGATTGATTTGACATCTGCAAAGCTTGTCTCTGACATTGATTTAAATGTCAGGGAAAGGCAGAGGAAAGGCATTAGGAAAATCACAGTGAGCACAGACAGGACCACCTACGTAGCGTTCAAATGCACTTGCATATACTGTTCATTATCTGTTTTCAGCAACCACTTACTTGTCTGAGCTGTTCCAGACACACTCAAACTTGTCAAAGATGCAGTCGTTCTCATACAGGGAACACAGCTTACTCCTCAGGTATTCATGAACCTGTAGATGGAGTGGAGCTTTAGTTTTCAGGGATAACTTCTACAACACTGCATTGGTTCAAAATCCACATGAATCTCAAACTCTTCTTTTTGTTCATGTAATAATGCACAATATTTCCACTGGCAATGCCTGAACCAAGCAACCCATGCAGTTAAGTCTAACAATGAAGGGCTTCCTTTATTATACAAATTGATATAGTTTAAAAAAAAAAAAAAAGATGAAACAAGTTTTCAGTAAAAGATAAGAAATGAACACCAATCTGGAAACAGTGCTTTCTTCTTACTTGGTAGGTTTCAACCGGGCCTTTGTCCATATTCAGGTCCCACACCTTTGCGGTGAGGTAGTCTCTTGTCAGCAGGTAGCGTCCACTGTGGCTGAACTTGACATCGGACACAGAGGAAATAATCTCTGAGAAGAAGGAGCGGCTCCCTGGATCCTCAGGCTCCTCGAAGACTGATTAAACACAGAGTTGTTAGTTGCATTTCATTGTATTTATGCACATATCAATTAGTGTGCATGTAATTACAAATAAAAAAGCTCTATGAGCTCACGCTTGGTGTGTTTGTCACAGAGTGCCGAGGATCTCATGTCACAGAGGCGCAGGGTTCCCTTGCTGCTGCTGTACACAAACAAGTGACAGTGCTGAGGGTGGAACTCTGCTGCTGTTATCACCTCCGTCAGGTCCTCCATGTTGGCTGGTTTGATGTCAACAATATCTGAAAAGAAGGCCCATAAAGGAACAAAAGATCTGGGAATGACTGCATTCATGTTTGTCATTCATCTTTATCAACCACGCCAATTTCAAACGAATCTCTTATTTTTCAGACTAAGTTCTATCATCAAACCTGAGTACATAATCACAACCAAACACACCCCTACCAACCCCCCCAATATGCATGCACACACTGTTCCTCACTTTGTTCTATTTGTGGTAGTCCTATGTGGTTCAGTAGAAAGTGTACTGCTGAGTAAATTATTTAGACTCGTCTCCTCCATAGATGCCGCTATGATTTTCTGGGTCAGCTTCCATTTGAATGGAAAACACCAAAGGCAGCCAGTATAGCACGCTCCAGCCTGAGATGAATACACACTTTGTGGAAGTGCACAGCTCTTCAATTGAAACATATATAATCATACACTACCTATGTATTGTTTGCATTAGGTTTTGAGGACGATTTAAGAAGAACACAAGTGTATTTTGGCTGTGTGCTTCTGCTGCCAGAGGCAGTAGACAGTCTACTTTTTAAATACATGTGAACTGACAGTAAAATATCATTAATAAAAATCACTAAAAAATTAAATGTCTTATGTCAAGACATGAACTTTCAGTTTTTTATTCCTGTTGCAGAAATTGATTTTTACTATTCCAAAAGAAGCAAAGGATCTTACTTCTGTGCAGTTTGGGGAATTTCATACCCTGACACCTGAGAAGTATTCCCCAGTGATGGATTGAGTAACACTCAAAAACTTGAGAATGTTTGTGACAGTAGCATAAAAATGGGATAAACAAAGCCCAAGATGGTCCCAAAGGATACTAAAACTGCGGTCTGTGATGCCCAGGTGCCACATATTGATCCGGAGGTCATCGGCAGACAAGTAGGTTTCCCCGTCACTGTTGACGGAGATGGAGTTGACATGGTAGGTATGTCCGTTTGAGAATACCCTCCTGGGACGGACCTCCACCATCAGATCTGTTGGTTTCAGCACTGGCACCTTACGCAGACAGACGTGGAAGATTGAAGGTAAAAAGAAGAATGATAGAAAGACAAGGAAGACAAGAAAGGACATCAGAGGACACCAGAGTCAGCAGTCACACAAGCAACATCACAAATGTGCAAAAGGCAACCAACTGGCTTGCTCAGTGAATGCCAACCTGATCCACAGATGACTGAACAAAATCAAAGTGTGTACACGTGTGCCCTTGTACCTGCAGAGAGGTGATGGTAGAAATATCCTTGAGCCGTCCCTCCTCATCTTTCAGGTTGTATCCCTCTGGTCTCTTGTCTCTCTCACTCACCTTCCACAGTTTAACGGTCTTATCTGTGACAGGAAGCAGGATATTTACATCAGGAATGTGCTTTTGGAAAAGAAGGTAAATAAATTTCTTGCAGTCTAACAAAACTAGATGATCAATTTTAGACGGTTCAACTGGATGTAATTTCATCCTGCCATGGTAATATAAGATAAAGTCAGGCTTAAATAATTTTAGGATGTAGAGGAAGGTGTTTTTTTAAAACTGACCCCATGCTTGACTAAGTCATTTTCAAAACCTTTTTAAAATCCTTTTGTTACAGTTTGAGATGACACTTGTGTATTTCTCACCATTGGTGGAGAGCAGAAAATGTGCGGCATTCTGCTGTGGCAGCCATCGGATCTTGTTGATCTTCTCTTCTATCTCCAGACTCTTCAGATAGTCAAAGTCTGGCTCATGGCTCTGGAAGGTGCTGTAGACATTGTACTCCCCAGAATCCCCTGTCTCCCCTGCCTCCTCTGCCTCCCCTTTAGTCTACAATGTGTGACAAATACACAATTATCAGTGAAATCTACAATCCATGTACGTATACATGATATAGACTCTGCTGGGTACAGAGTTCTGATTGCTATAAAGTAGCCTGACCTCAGTCTCTCTTTGAAAGATGACCACTCGGCCACCTTTATCCCCTGTTGCCAGAAGGTCCCCTGTCTGGTTAAACTCCACTGTAGAGATGACATCAGCTGGGAGGGACACAGGAAAATGGGATGCAATTAAACAGAATGAGGTGTGGAAAAAATGAGAGAAAGATAATAAAGCAAAAAAGTCAATGAAAAGTTGATAAAGAAAAGATGTTTTTCCTGCTACAAACCAGCGACTCACCTTCAGTGACGTAGTCTCGCAGAAAGGTGTGGTTGATTTTGGGGCTCTCAGCGTCCTCGCCCATCTGAAGCTGAGGGAGGGTGACCCGCCAGTGCGCCCGTCCTGACAGGAAGGCTCCAATCCGTGATATCTCTTCCTGCCCAGCCTCCGCCCATGCTGCTAGGGCCTACCAGAGCGGCCTGAAGCAAGGCATCCTGGGTAACCGGCCAGCCACAATAAGAGGAGGTGTGAGGAGAAGATGAAGAGGGAGGAGACAGGGGTTTATGAAAGAAGAAAGGAAGTGATTCAGGAGGTGAGCAAAATAGATGGAGAGGCTGGTGATGACAATGGATTTAAAAAGGGAAAAAAGATAGTTTTGGTTATGTCGGTTGGCAATACATGCACACAACATGCCAAATGGTGTAAACCTAGAAATGAAACACACTGGTTAGCAAAGACACATGTGTAGAAGGTCTATTAGTAAAGGAGCAAATCCCTGTGATGCAGAGCGGAGGAAAAGACACAGAAATGAAGCCTTGCGTAACCTCTGGATGCATACAAAAATAAGTACAGGATGAAGACGGCATGAGCGTCATTCATCCTGTGGTAGTAAATGATCCCAGGGTGTGGTAGTCACCCCCTCTACCTCTCTTGCTCTTTCACATTCACACACATACACTTCTCAAATAGATAGTCCTTGACAGAGATCAAAGGAGAATGCGATGTCTTGCCTGTGCTGCAGGAGTAAGTGAGGAAGGCCTCAGCACACTTACCAGTCCGCCTGCTGCTTGCTATTCCTGCTGCTGGTGTGTGTGCACGGTTCTCCGCTGCAGTGTGCTCAGGCAGGCCTGTGTGTGTCTGTCGAAGGGAGGGGAGAAGGACAGAGAAGAGAGAGCAGGGGTAGTGGTATGAAGAGGAGAGGCGAAGGAGGAGAAAAAAAGAGAAAGAGAGAGGGATAGCGAGGTAGATGGAAGATCGACGCCTGCTGATGCTGTAGATCTGATTCTGTGCAGCATCCACTGTGTCATGGCAGCCTCCTCCTCCTGGACCAGCCTATCACAGCACAGCTGTCACTGGTGGTTCCACCCATTGCAGGTGGTAAGAAACAGGTGGGACCAGCAGGGGGAGCCCTTCAATGCTAAATGGTGAGCTGTAGCTGGACATGCAGTGTTTTCACATTTTATGTGAACAAAAAGTCTACAATTTCCATATAAGAGTGTATTTTATTGTTAAAAAAAAATTCTTTTTGTTCTAACACAATGCTTTGGTTTTTTACATATTAGTCCCTACTCGTAAATAGCCAAATAGTTGCCTAATTAATGATTTGAATTATGCATTAGAAAAATAATAAAGGCGTAATAAAAGAGCGCACACAGTCCTTTTTCAACTCATTTTTGTTATGTTGAGATTTTTCTTTCAAGACACAACAGCTGCAGGTTCACCCTGAATGAGATACAGTCTCTTATTTCAGCACCATGTGGCATCGGCCCCACAATGAAACACTGCCCCTTTTAGCCTCCTTATATCCTCTTCCCTCTTTAGAGAGAATAAGTCCCTCATTATGATCAGAAGTGATAATGAGTGACACTGATCTTTACAATCAAACTAAACTTGACATTTCCTTCAACAGTTTTCAGTACAAGCTATTTCAAAACTTTTGTCCTTTAAAATCATGTTAATGATCCTCACTCTCTACCTACCTGCATGATGCAACATGAAGTATAGATATTGACTATAAATCAGCAAATGTTGTGGTGTTGTTTCAAAAAGAACTATGTCAAATTTAGGACAAGCATTGGGCTACATATAAAACAACCAGATGTGATGAGTGTACACGGCTAATTAGCTAAAAATGAAGAAATACTGATCAAACTTGTGATTTGGCACAAAGCAAATTTTTATTATTGAAGTTTAAGTTTTGATGCACCAGTGATTCAAAGCACATAATGCAGTAAATAACTACTGGTTTAAAAATATATCGTTGGCTGTTTCCTATCATAGGAATATCATCATCAATATGCTTTTTTTTTATTTTTTATTTTTAATTTAGACCCTTAAAAAAAGTTTCATTTACACCTGCCACCCTTTTCCCGGTCTGTGTCCCTGTCTGGTCCCCCCATTAAAAATGTTCTAGCCCGCCCCTGACTAGCCCATCTAAACAAATTAAGCGAGTTAAGACTTTTGCACAGTCAGTGTTGACCGAGACCAATCAAACACTCAGCCCTTCTGGTAGCCGGATGCACTTGATAAAATTAGAATAACAGTGGCCAATTCCTAATGGAGCAAAGCCTGAGCCTTCACCCAATCCATTAATTCTATGTTGAAGTTTAAATCGGTTACCTGTTCTGAGTAAACCTGTAGCGCCAGCCTAGCAAGGCTAAATAAAGGTCAGAGGATTACCTTCACGCAACGACTTCTCCGTAGATGTCGCCCTGCTCGCTGGCACGTCATTAAACTGCCTCTCTACCTCCTCTCCTGCATGCCAGGTTTCTCCTTTTGCTGTACTGGAGGATGCCTTTCCAGCCTCTGACCTGAAGCACCAGCGTTCATGGAGCCTGGCCGCTTGACTCCCGGGGTATCTCCGGCTCCTGACGCTGGCTTGGACAAGTCTTTCAGCAGGATAGCGGTAAGCGACTCGTCGATGGTACAGGGATCGGGATGGCTCTTTTCCCCGCTGTGGAGTCCTCGATCAAAGATGCAAAGCGGAAGGTTTGGAGGCGATACGTCAAGCGACCAAGCATGGCTGGATGATCACTCTGACTTTACCAGGGAGTACTTTTCCCGGAGAACTTCGGTGTAAGTTTTTGTCTTTGTCCTACCCTAACCTGGGGACTGGACTTAATTGGCTACTGTAAGTTTTATGATACTGAAATGCAATAAAATGTCTTAAATTTATTTAATTTTCTTCTATTTGAGTGCTTTTAAGGAAAGTGCATATTAATATAAATCTATAATGTAAATATGAAGGATTATAGCAAAGCCAATTTTGTCATTAGTCCTTTATTAGGCCAACACAATAAAATAGCAATAAGAATAATAATGGAAAGAGATTAAGGTATACAGTAATAACAAAAATAAGAAGGAGATTTATTTATTTATCTTTCCTGCAATGTGAGTCATGTAATGTGTGCTGACCGATTTCAGGGTGAGTGGTCCCCAGCCAGAGATGGCCCCACTAAGTCCCAGGTTTCCCAGGAGTTGTTCAGAACACTCTAACCTCCTCATGATGTCCCCTCATCGCAGAACTTCTGCCCCAGTTACCAGCTCACACCTCGACACGTCCTCATCACCAGACAGACTCAACCCACTCACTTCAAATCTCATGGCCCCTGAGTGGGCAGAACACTTGTGTCACTCTCCTTACGCTCCAAGATCTCCCCGCACCTCTCGCTTGAGTTTTTCCCCCTACCGTCCAATTTCTCCCATTTGCCCCTGCTCCCCAAATTTTTCCTACGGCCCACAGGTTCTGCCGCCAGCCGTGCCAAAGGTTGCCGCCTGTGGCCACGGTGAGGGCTGCACGTGGATGATGGGATTGCTGGGAGGAGACCTTAGAGGAATGGGCTCTGTTGTAGAGCTCTGCCGGGGGGCTGTCAATCATGTTGCAGAGCTGCTGGTAGCTGAGGGTGGCAGCCTGTCACTTGTTAGAAAAGACTCTGGTGGAAGGAGCAACTTGGAGGAGGTGACGGGCTTAACAGCAACTGGATGTTTGAGTGACAACAGCCTGTGCAGCCATGCACATCAGGAGCTGTTAAAGGGCATCATGGAATGCGTGCTGGCTACAGGTTCGCCAATAAACCTGAGGGATGCATCTGAGGTAAATCTTTTTGTAGATAAGTTGCAGTTTGTGGTAAGCTTTTCTCATCACACAGCACAAAGTTGTTCAAGGAAACTGTAAGGGATTTAAAATCAGAATTAAGGGCTGTGTACACTTCCTGTGGCCTGATTTTAGGTGACAGCATGGCTGTTTCGTGGTAGGTTGGAGCGTGTCAGTGAGTCCCACATGATGCACCAACTTTTAATCCTTTTAGAGTCTACTTCCACTGATAAAGCTCTAATTAAGCTACTAAGATGGTAATGTGCTGTTCTGAAGTGCAGTGCGTGTTTCACTAGCATGCCCTAACACATACACACCTGCATAATGAGGGAAGATGGCCCAACTCACTAAAAGGTTTACAACTGGAACACTCTTCAGCCTATTTGTTTTCACTGCCAATGTCATTAGGGATGAAGGCCAATTCTTAGCAGACTTAATCCCTGGACAGCATGGGTGTGGACTGGTATTTCCAAGGCTGATGAGCAATATTAATGTGGTTGCTTAAGCATGCATTAGTTTAGATAACTCTAAATTATGATAGGCGTTAAAATCTGTTGTTGCCAGATTAACTGAAGATCTGAAAGTCAGTGGTGTCATGCACATGCTTACATGTCTGGCGCAGGTCTGCATGCATTTAGATAAGTGATGTGCTAATCTGTCGTATTATCTAAACATGCTTTTTTTCCTAATCTTGCAGGACCCCAGATTTAATGTATATAGCAATCAGTCATCAAAGATCAGGACTGTTTTGAGCGTACCCATCAAGAACCACAGGGGAGAGGTAGAATTTATTCTAATTATTTTCAAGTTTATGTTTAGCATGTTGTGCTATTTTTTTATTTACACAAGGCTCACGTTATTCATGGTAGATATATTGAATATGTTTGTACTATTATGGGATAATTGATTGGAAAGTGTCCATAGTTTGCAGCAGACATTATTATCAGGGTTGTAAAACCATAAAAGAATGTCCTCTTTTTGTGGATAGGTGGTTGGCGTAGTGGTAATGATCAACAAAAGAAACGATTGTGATGGCTCACTCTTTGCATTTACTAACATGGATGTAAAGGTAATTAGAGGTTTGGTTTTGTGGTGGTTTTGTTTCTGTTTTTTTGTCTATTTTATCTCTTTTTTTCAATAGTAACATTCACTATATTTTTTATGCTACGATCCAGCAATAAAACTACATTACATTTGATTGAATTTTATTGGTCAGGTGCTGTCAAATCATATGGATGTGTTGGGGATGGTTCTGGATAATATTCAGCTGTATGAAAGCTCGAGACAAGAAGCGAAACGCAGCCAGGTAGTTCAGCCACACATATATGGCTTTTTATTTTTATTTTGCCATGATCAGATATACGCCCATAATGACTGTATTTGAACATTTGTATGTGTGTGTGTTTCTGTAAGGCTTTAATAGAAATGGCAAAAGTATTATCAAGGGAGCATCATTCCTTTGAGGTTCTGCTGAGTAAGATGGCTGCCACTATCATGCCCTTCACACACGCTCAGTATTGCACCATCTTTATTCCCAGTGATCACTCTTCAGTTCCAAAGGATGAGGTGGATCATCCACATTTTTATTTTTGTTGACAAAATTCTGAATCAAATCTTGTCTTATATAACAGAGAATTTCTGCATTTCTCTATTGTTTTTTTGTTTTGTTTTTTTCTGCCGACTAAAATAGATTTCATTCTCACGTGTGATACACTTGGAGTGTGAGGAGCTTGGATCAAGTTGCCAGATCTACAGAAGGTATTTCCTGTACACTGTAAAAGGCCATCATGTCACTAAGTTTTTCTTTCTGTTTTTGCTTTTGTTATCTAATACCAAATGACTGCATTATTTTTCAGGGAGCGTGACATCAGCGACGTTGATCCATCGTATGCCTGTCGAACACTGACAGCCATGGAAACACTTAATATGGCCAAGAGCTCTGAGGAATCAATAAGAAGTATCATTTGCTGCCCTGTTAGGAACGAGAGGTCTGAAAACGTAATCGGTAAGTTCCTCTTTTGAATAGCACCACTGGATACTAATGATTTATTACTCATCTGTTAGCTCTTCACATGGTTTCATGTTACAAACTATTACTCTTTCAAATAAACCAATAAGAGCTTGTGTTAAAACACACAAACACATGTATTCACTGTGCTTGTGGCTGTAGACATAAAGAATCATTTTTATAAGATGGCTATTTGAATATGAGTATAATTTGGGAATTATTGGAACTAAAATGGAATATTTGTCCTTTTTTTTTTTTTTTTAGTAGAAGAATAATGGGTTGGAAGTCCTCAGCAACCCTGAACTTTTCTTTTTGGGTCTTCAAGCTGATTGGTAGAGAAATAAATTCACCATAAAACAACAAATGGTTTTCTGTATTGTGTTGAGTTGTTTTTGCCTAGCATAACCTCCATTCGAAAGGTACACTTAGAATTAATCAAACTTTCTCCCCTTACAAGACAGAAAGGTCTTTTAATGAAAAATAAAAGAGTCTGATTTGTCAAGTTGCTCTTGTAAATATTCCCCAACTTCTTTAACTGTAAAGGCGATTGTTAGGAGTTGAAAAATCCCCCTCGGGACCCTTGTTAAACTTCTAGAAAGTCATCTTGCGAAATAGCCCTGCTGTTATTTGAACATTTGCAAGCTGTGATGAGCAAATTTAACTAGATTGGTCTTCAAATTTGTTATATGTTGATCCAAAACTAACTGTCGTTGGTACACTGCAAATCTGAAGGTAAAAATATTCTCACCTATGGTGCTGATTACTATTTTGCTGAGGATGCTTTTTCATATTTATGGATTCAAAGCCAGTGCTGTTGGCGTCCCTGACTTACTCAAAAGTTATTGTTGTTGGTGCCCCTGACACAATAGGTGTGGCAACATTAGCTAGCAGTATATGTTGCTAACTTTATTATGGAGCGTATATTCATGGACAAGTCTTAAAATTCTCAAAGACAAGTGGAGGAAACAGTGTTGATCCAAGATTTCAATGTCTACCCACATCAGGTCATGTCTAAAATGTTATTTCTGCTCACAGTTAGTAACAGAGAACAGAGAGTTTATGGTTCTAACCAGGAGCTGATACAGCTGAGCTAATGCAATAGCTATTTGAAAATTTTACTTTCATCTTTACAGCTGCTCCCTTTAAGATGTCATGAGGGCTTCCTGTATGCAACATATAGATGTCTTTAATGTGTGGGTTTAATTTCACCTAACGATGCAAAGGGAACTTCTAGAAACATAGCAACATATTGATTATCATTTTTTCTTTCTAACTCTAACTGAAGAAGTTATCCGAATGATTATTCCATTTTCAACAGACTGATGTAATTATATTTTCGATGGTTGTCAGGGAGGACAAAATGAGAACTAACTGATGCTCACATCAGCTGGTACTTGGCTCCTGTGGATAGAATGGGATATCTCGTATAGTGTTGCATTATTTAGGTAGTTAAATTAAAGTTGCTCCCATTATGGTTTATAGCCCTCTCCTTTGCAGTTCACAGATAAGCCCCTCTAATAGGAGGAGGAGGAGAATCACAGGCTTTTTAGACAGCAGACCCAAGCTTGAGACTATATTAGGCAAGCTATATATCACTTTCTTGTTTTCAGCTTACTTTTGGTTTGCTTTTGGCGTCACAACTTTATGTTTTGCATTGAAAGTGGGCCAGTCTGATTCCAAACATGAGACCTATTTTTTATTTTTTTCATGGCTTCTTAACCCGCTGTTTCTGTGTTATGATTTAGCTGTGTGTCAGCTCATGAACAGAAGGAGCAAAGACTCTGGTGAATTGGAAGCCTTCAATCAATATGATGAGCGGCTCCTGGAAGACCTGGCTGTGTACTGTGGCTTGGCCTTACAGTATGTTCAGGCTGTGCAGATCACTGAGGTGCGGAGGGCCAGTATAGAAGTCACACAGGAGGTGAGGAAACTATTTTATCTTATCATTATAGTATTCAAATCTTCAGCTGAGAGAGTTGCAGTCCCAACCCTAAAAGTAAAAGTACAAACTTTGCAGCACAGCTTTGGTTTTAGTTCTGTTTCATTAACACTCAGCACTGTCAGGAAGCACTAAATCCTTTTCTGAATGTTGCAGGACAAATCAACAGGAGATCTTCTGATTCCTTAAAACAACCACATGTGTGTTTGATCACAGTTCTACAAATCCTGGGCAAACTGGCAGGAAAGGTTTCAGGGTAGCCTATTGCAGTCTTTCCCCGTGCCATTTGAAGACAATGTGCATTTATTGGCTGCATAGTTCAAACCTTCTGGCCAAGCCCATCCCAAACAAGTTCTGTGGGGTTAAGGTTGGGTGACTGGCAGCAATAATATGAGAAAATGATCCTGCTCTTTTTTCTGAGTAGTTTTTTGCACAGCCTAGAGTTCTTTGAGGTTGAGGTCATTGTTGTGGCCTATTAAATGAGTCCCTAAGATTATACCATGCCAAGTATGTCAGAATTAAATCTGTCAGTTGAGTATGCCCTTGATTTCGTAAAGATAAACTGCAACACTGAGTAATTGGACTTTCATCTACTCGATGATAAGCACAGAAATTTTGAACCAAAGGTCTCAAACCTGGACTTATCTGTCCATAGAAATCTGTTCTGGTCATCCTCGGTCTATTGGAGATGTTCCTCTTCCCGCTTTAGTCTTTTTTACTTGGTTTGCTTGGTTAGTGTGGTTTCTTTCTAGAAAATCTGACGGATAAGTCAGCCACTTATAGCCGTCTGTAGTGCGATGCTGACGTTATTGTTGCACGTGTCATTAGGTTGAGCTTTGAGCTGGGGAAGACTTAAGCATCTGTCAAGCAGACTGCAAACACAGACAAACTTATCCCTTGAAGAGAAAGTTACACTGGCCCTCCCACTGTGCAACACAGCGAGCTAATGCAGGGGAAGCATCTTCTTCTTTTTCATTTTCTTCTAATACTAACTCTCCTCCTCATTCTTCTTCTTCTTCTTCTTCTAACCCTCCTCACCTGCACAACTCCACTGAAAATATTCTGATGTTGTTCTGACAGAATGACAGGACATGCGCTATTGATCCGGAATCTTTGGAAGCAGTTACATTTCTTTCTAAATACAAAAGTACGGACTTTAAAAGATGCTTAAGAAGAATAATTTAAACAGCTTTAACATCAAATAGTTTTTTGTTGTGTTGTATTGTTTCTTTTCTGTTTTTTTCCGATCTATTACAAATCTACATGAGTTCACATAATTCAAATTTAGAGTAATTGTGTTCATATAAGCCAGTTCATTAAAATAATACTACTAATAATAATTGCTTCGTTAAGGAAACCAATGGATTGCGTTAAAGCTTCTCTTTGATTCATTGTCCCATCCTGAGTATGTGCAGGGTGGTGGGTAAAAATTAAAAGAATTAAACTCCCTTTTAAAAGAAAAGAAGACTTCCAGTAGAACATCATTCAGGGAGGGCGGCCATATACCTCAACTGGTTGGGGATGAAGAGAACAGCAGAGAGTGGTCATTAAGCAGCATAACTCTAAGCGAGGGATACCTGCTGAGCAAGAAAAATAGAATAGTATACTGCATGTTAATAAAAGGCATATTTTACTAAATCTGTGCTGCAAAGCTTGGAAATGTGTCTTTTTTTGGTGTATTCAAACTGTGTTCAGCATTCAGAGGTTTGCAAAAACTTGAACATTGAGTAAAAGTGTCTTTACTTTGGTCTTTCAGATTCTTGCCTACCACATCACTGCAGCAGAGCAGGAAATCCAGGCATTGCAGGTGACTTTTAAATATGAATCTTGGTCTTTGGAAATCTGGACTTGAATTCTTCATCCTTTAGTTTCTTAATGGCAAATAAAAGAAAAAATATTTGGTGTCTATTCAGTTTTCCAAGAGAACCCTATAAAACAGCTGCAGTGTAATCCAACAGGCCGCTGTTTATATTGAAGTTATTACAGTTGAAGTCAAAATGAAAACACAGAATACAAAAAGATGTCATTTGTTTTTATCATTGTCACAAAGTTGTGGATTTTGTCCTTACATAAATCTATATACTCTTGATCAGCTCTAGCTAAAACAAACCTTTCATTAGATGTTAAATGTATTCAGTTCAATTTAAATTACTTCATTTGTCCCCAAGGGGCAAATAGCTTACACTGTACAAGTGGAAAAATATTAACCTTTTATTTACTGAGAGTTTGACATTGTGAATTTTTGTATATTTCTTTGTTGTTGTTTTTTCTGTTTTTAGGAGGCCAATATTCCCTCAGCTGAATCATTGAGTATTCTAGATTTCCATTTCTCTGATTTTGGCTTACCAGAGGATCGGACCACCCAGGCCACTGTTCGCATGTTTCTGGACCTTAATTTGGTGAAAGATTTTAACATTAATTACAAGGTAACTGACATGCTGGGTTTTTATTAAAATACATGGAGAGAAGCAGCATTACTGTTTAGTCATTATATCATGTAAATATGAGGGTAAAAGATCCAATCAGATTGGTTTGAAGAAGGATTTTGAAGCTTTGTTACTAATAATATCAACTAGCAATTAGATAAAAGAAATTCTTATAATCTTCCTGAAAGACTCCCCCATCATTTGACTATTTTCCTACTGTTCACCACATTTGATACATGTCCTTTGCTCTCAGAGTCTGTGCCAGTGGGTCCTAAGTGTGAGGCGTGGCTACAGGAACAATGTGCCTTATCACAACTGGAGCCATGCACTGAGCACTGCTCAAAGCATGTTTGCCATGCTCATGGCTACGGATCAGCTCCAGGTTAGTGTATCTATATCTTTTTAAATCTGATTCTTTATTTCTCAAGGAAAAGAAATGTACAGTTTAGGCATACCTACCCTGCATGTCAGGAGAATAGGCCTTTAATAACTTCTTATATTTTGGTTAAAATCCATTTTACTGCCCGATAACTGCTATATTTTTTCATTTGTTCATGTAAATTCAGAAGCTGAGGTGTTTAGTGTAGCTGTATCGGATGAGAACTGACAGGGTTCCTTTGTGGAGGGCTCTCTGAATTATTATTGTAGAGGGTTCATTTTAAACATCTTCTCTTCACCGCTTTGTGTCAGCTGCTTGGTGATTTCGTCCTTTTATATATTTTAATGCTGTCAGTACAGCCATTTTAAATTATGATTATGTAATTATTGTACTCTTGTACAGTGAGAAAAATAAGCATTTGAACACCCTGCTATTTTGCAAGTTCTCCCACTTAGAAATCTTCGAGGGGTCTGAAATTTTCATCGTAGGTGCATGTCCACTATGAGAAACATAATTAAAAAAAAATCTTGAAATCATAATGTATATTTTTTTGTAACAATTTATTAAATTGATTTATTTTTTTTTAGATAAACATGAACTGATGGAAACAAATAGATTAATTTAGTCATGAAAAATTAATCTGCTAACATTTTATCAATGACTCAATTATTACTTTTATGTGTAATTTATGGAATTAAAAATTAAAAAATTATTCATCTCTGCTTGCAAAGATCAGGCTCATGTTTTTGATGGTGTTTGAAATGTTTGTCTTCAGTCTTAATGATTTGAATCAGAAAGTAGATGTAGTAGCATTTATTTATTTTGCTGTTTCTAACTAGACCAAACTTTCTCTGAAATGATGGTGAAATGTATTTAAAATACAGCTATAAGCATATAGATTCATTACAGTGTTAAATATATAAAAAATGTTCCCTATTAAATAGATTTTTAATACCTGTAACTATTTCTTTGGATCTCAGAATATATTTTCCCGTCTGGAGATCTTAGCATTGATGATAGCCACACTCAACCATGACATTGATCACAGAGGAGTTAGTAACTCCTACATAGAAAGGTAAGCTTGAGCACTTTGCTGTTGTATGGTTTTCGTGATTTACTCTTTTAGAAAAGGATTATTCAGTCATATCCTACATTAACTCTAAATTTATTTTTGATTCTAGATGCAAATTTGCTGCCCGTATAGTCTTTTTCACTGTTTTTTCTCATAGGTCCCAGCAGCCTTTAGCTCAGTTGTATGGACACTCCTCCCTCGAGAACCACCACTATAACCTGTGCCTCTTCATCCTAAATAATACTGTAAGACCTTATTTACTGATGATTATTATTATTTTGTCAAATTCCTCTTTTTTTGTTGTTCTAGAAGCCTGTAAACCTTTTACTTTTTATAGTTAATCTTTCCACTTTTTAATAATGTTTTTTTCCTGTTTGATCTCTACTCATTTTAGTCTGTCTCAATTAACTTTTAGCCTATACCTTACTTGATGCCCATCTAGACAAGCTAAGCTGAGATATTCACATAAATGAGAAAATGCATTCATATAAAATTAGATTTGCACCTGGATGTCTCTGGTTGTCTCTAAGTGGATAATCTTTCTTCCAGGGCAGTCAGATTCTCAGCAGTCTGTCAAGGGAGGACCACAGAACTGTGCTGCACATGATTAAAAGAGCAATCCTTGCCACTGACTTAAACGTCTACATGCAGTATATATCAAAACATTCAATTTCAAAGTAGCTGCTACCTAAGCTTTGTGTAAGACTCGTCCTGACACTTGATTCTTGACTTTTTTTTTTCAGAAGAAGAAACGAGTTCTTTTGTCTTGCTAAGAAAAGCAGGGTGAACTGGAATAGTCAGAAACACAGAGATTTGTTGAGGTGAGTGTAATATTCCCTGAATGAAATCAATTTGACTATGTGTGATGGAACATTTAGGGGTGTTATCTTTTAAGTTATCTTTTTACCCGCCAGGTCGATGCTAATGACAGCTAGCGACCTCTCTGCTATCACAAAGCCTTGGCCTGAACAACAAAGGGTGGGTCTCAGAAAAATGTTTTTCAGGAGTCATATATGAACTCCATGCTTCATCTCTCAGTTGTCTTGAGTTAAACTAAAGCTTAACCTCAGATTTCCTCCCATCAGATTGCCAATCTCGTTTCCATGGAGTTCTTTGCACAAGGGGACAAAGAGAGAGAAGAGTTCAAAATCAAGCCCATTGTAAGTTGTGCCAGCTGGAGTTTATCTGATAGATAAAATATCCGGACAAAAAGATCGACAAATAATTTCTGGTATGATGTGTGGAAACAGAAACTGCATATAGATAATGGATGCAGATGGATGGATGAGGCTAAGGTGGAAGTGACTCAATTCCTAAGCCAAATCTCATTTGCCTCTCATAAATTGCCTCAAAATATAGAAATAGGTGTTGGGCTTTATTGAAATGTGCAAAAAGAAATAGAAATACAGCCCAATAGTAAAGAACAGAGTTTGCACAATCACAAACTTGAAAGTCATGTTTGACATGATCACTTTTATTTTCTATTACAGTTCGAACCCTCATAGACAAGGTTTGTGGTATTTTTTAAGTAGTCTTCTGGAATACTTTCCAGACATTTCAAAGCTCTTCTTTGGATGTTGGCTTCTCTTTGTTATTCTCACTGCCAAGATGATCCCACACTGCTTCGATAAGGTCTGAACTTTATAAGACCTGCTACCACTCGGCAGTTCAGTTCTTGCCATTTGAAATACCTCATCCCCTGCACCTTGAGTCGTGTTCTGTCAGGTGTTTACTAGTTTCTTTTCCTGTTTCACTTTCAGATACTGCTCATCTACTGTAGTTTTTTAGGTCTGTCACTCCACTCACCTTTTTTGACATAAAGTACATATTGTATCTCTGGTGAACTGCGTTATCATATTAGAAATTAAGAAATGGGAGCAAAAATATAAGATAGGATGTTAGTATAAAAATCCTTAAAGATATCATTTTAAAATTGGTTCATCCTTTGAGTTAGGTGCCTTTTAATGCTTTGCTAACACAATTGTCAGTGTTGGGTAGCTTTATAAAATTCACACATTCCTAAGACCATCTTAGACTAATAAAAGAAAGTCTTTATGATTTTTGAAGTGCTTCGCTACAGGCTATTTGGTCCTTGTACAAATAGTGAACTTGTTTCACATCACTGACAGGAAGCCAGACTTGTTTTGGGTGGATGTTGAAACTCCACCAAGGCTTACCTTCCATGAAAGTGTGAAGGAGCAGGGATGAAAATAATTCACCTCCTAGATTTAGGTCATGAAACCTCAAATGGAAAAGGTGTATCACTTTCTGTAGCTTATGACTGAGTTGCTACTTCTATTATAGGATTTTAGATTTCACTGGATTATCTGCAGCGATATGAACTCTGTCAGTATGACGCCAAAAATGATCCAAGGAAGTTGCTGATTTTAACTACACTTTCATCTTCACAAATAGCTACAAAGTGTGGGTTTTGACCAAATGAATGACATTATAAAAGTGTCCTCTGAAGCGTGACTGGGGTCATATGAGAGGACAAGTAGTTATCCAGAAGAGGTTCAGAGTATCTGAATCCACGTTTCTGCTCACCAGCATCAAAAGAAGCCATTTGAGGTAGGTCAGCATCTGGTCAGAATGCCCTCCATACATCTCTTAGGAAAATAATAATAATATAGAAATTAAATCTGTTTATTTGGTTAGATTTGAGGCCACCTCAATACTCCAGCAAAACAGCTGGAGGATGCGAGTGCTATTAGGGAGATATGAGGATCGTTTTTTTTTGTTTTTGTTTTTTTTCATGTTAGAAAATGGATGTGGTTTTCAAAGTGTAACATGCTTTTTTTCTTCTCAGGACATAATGAACAGAGAAAACAGCACACGTCTGCCATACATGCAAGTTGAATACATTGATGAAATCTGCTATCCGCTCTACCAGGTGCATTATAGCCATAGGTGTTCAAAGTGTGTGGCTGAATGCACATTGTACAGTGCATGCTTGTATTTTTTTGTGCATGTTTGTATGGAAAATCGTACATATTTCTACTCTGAAATTCTGCTCTTATCTTAGCTTCATGAAGCTTTCACTCTTTGTGTCCCTCAGGCTGTATCAAGACTGTTTGATGCCTGCTCTCCGCTGATGAATGCTTGTAAGAACAACAGAAAAAACTGGCTGCAACTTGCTGAAGACAAAGAGGCAGAAAAAGAAGAAGGCAATGGTAATTCAGTCTTGGAAACACAGAAAAGCAGTGAGGAAGAAAGACTCACAGAGGATGAAGAAACACAGGATGAAGAAAAAAGCACAGAGGACGAAGAAACACAGGACGACGAACCATAGACGGAGGACTAGAGGAATGGACAGAAAATGAGTGGCTGACTTTTGAACAGAGAGAAATTTTACCAGGCAATCTGTTGCTCTCCATCTTGTCTTTGACACATCGTAACTCAAACTGATTAAGAGGCTATGACTGTCTACACATTATGCTCGACTTATGTCCAAAAAGAATTAAAGCAAATTAAAGCGGAAGTCTTAACTCCACTATAAGTGGTGTCAGTAATGTTGTCTTCAATCTGTTTTATAGACACGGAAGCTGTAACTGCCAAATTAACTTGTTTCCATTCTGTAGTCTATCTGAAGAACTATTTTCATTTATTTATTTATACACTGACATTTACAAGCAAATGCAGAACGTTAAAATGTAAATGTAGTTCTTCCCTACCTCATGTTATCAACTTAAGACAGTCAATTTGCAGTTTTACACAGTTCATGATGCACTCAGGGAGTAGATTTGCACTGATATCCAAAAAATGTATTTTTATGATAAGAAAAAAGTAAGCAACCTATTTACAATATCTAGTGTTATTACTCATTTCAGCCAAATTCTTTGGCTTTTACCCCTTCCTGCAGTCGTAAAAAAATCCTTTTAAAATATTTATTTTGAGGTTGTGCATTGTTTTGGAAATTTATCTGTAAAGCGTATTGCCGACTTGCTGTGTCCCTACTCCTCAGGGCGCACCCTTTGGTCTTCAGGCCAGAGCTTCCTGAATGTCCCAAAGACCCACTTTAAAACCTGGGGTGACCTGGCTTTTTAAACTGTAGCTTCCACACTCTGAAATGATTTGCCCCTGTCCCTCTGTGTGGTCAACTTGGTTGACTCTTTTAAAAAGCAGTTGAAAACATATTCAGGAACGCTTTTTGTTGATGGTTATTTATTTTATGTTGCTTTATAGCACCCATTTTCTTTACAGCACTTTGTGATGATTATCTGTGAAAAGCACTTCATAAATAAACTTACTTTCTGAGATAGTGTTCATGACTGGTGACAGGCAGCAAAGTGGTCATCTTTTAATCAGATGATTGGTTCAGGCCTCAACTTTCCCAGTTTATTTGTATAATTATCCTTAGACAAAATATTTAACACCACATTGCTCCGAGTATGTTGACACTGTGAATGAAAAAAAATTCTTCTGCTCTATATAAATATTAGTATAAGAACCTGAAAAGTATTTTTGCAGTTAATGTCACTGATGCAGTGTTGTGATAAGCCTTTGATTCTAAATTACAAACGATTTTTTTATGAATAAATGTGGTTTTATTTAAATTAGGTCCTTTAAAAACTGACCTAACACTATTGTGCCACATAGCTGCATCATATATCTATTTTTCTGAAAATAAAAATAAATCATTTCTGTTAAGAGGTTCATTCATTCATTCGTTCGTTCGTTCGTTCATTCATTCATTCATTCATTCATTCATTCATTCATTCATTCATTCATTCATTCAT
>JBAMHW010000004.1:9969837-9984641 GCA_037177495.1 Rhadinocentrus ornatus
CCCGACAACATAGCCGCTAGGATCTTCGGGACGCACAAACTCCTCCACCACGTTAAGGTGGCGGCTCAGGGAGGAGACTGTTTTTGCAAATATATAATAAATAATTCGATGAATACAGGCAAAGTAGGTAATTGAAGACCAAATATTCTCTCTCCTTTATTGTCATTGGTAACTGCCACTTAAGGCAAAGGTAAGTTGGTGCTTTCATATCTAACTTTTAAAAAAACTATAAGAATTTACAAGTCGTGACGTTTTGTTTTTTTTTTGTTGGTGCTTTTTTGCTATGGCTACATCTCCTCTGTGTCTCTTCTCTGCCCAAGTCTTGCATTTTTCCCTCCATGCCTCTAATATATGTTCTTATTGATTTTGCCCTGTCAGCCTCGGTTACATTTACAGCTTAGTGAAGAAGAACAGGACAAAGTGGGGGCAGAAGAATACTAACAGATAAGATTACATTATGTAAGCCCAACCCTGTGTGTCTGGGTTGCCATGAGTGTGTTTGAGTGAAAGCAATCTTACAGTTTTTATACAATGATAGGACATCGTGGACAAAACTGGCAACTTTCACGTCAGCATCTAACGAATGCTGCAAAAGCACCGAGAGGCGGGAGCAAGAAAATTAAAAAAACAACAGGGTCGCACTGCTGTTGGTGCATTCAAGTCCAAATGGAAAACAATTCAATTACCATTTCTTACATGATTTGAATTATTAGTAAATTTGTAGTAGCAGAGCAAGGCCCATTTTGTGTTATATTTGAACACAAAATGTGTGTAAATAACTTTACGTTTTCAGAAACTAGAGTATCAACAAATCCAATTTTTGCACACAAAAAGGCGCTTTTGAACAGTGTCCGATTGTCATTGAAGGCCACACGGATCCTGCGGAGTTTCGGGGAAGCGCATCTGAAGGAGGCGCGTTCACGTGTCTGTACACACACACACGCAGATAGAGCAGCACACCGGGAGCATCCCAGAACAGAGGGAGCGCTCGTTTTGGTCTCGCAATCTGGAAGAATCGCTGTATTGGCTTTTTCTCACGTTTGACAACAGGCTGTCACTGACGACGCAGAATGATCCCGGGTCCAGCCGAGCCCTGTGGATTCTGAGGCCCCGCACAGAAATCCATCTTGCACCGGCAAAAAAAGACCCTCACTTACTGCGTTGCTATTAGTAACAGTCTTTCCAAGACGGAATGTCAAGTAGCCCCGAAGAAAGTCGCTCCAGGGGCGGCGGCTCCGACCGTGATTTGAAAACGGCCTCCTCGAGCAACACGTCCCTGGAGGGTGGACCTCCACCACCGCTGCACCAGAACCGCATACGGCAGGTGGGTATCTGTCCGCAGCCTGCTCTCTCTGCACTAAGTGGCCCAGTCAGCCGTGTAACGAGCTCTTCAAACAGCTGCTGATGCTACGCGCTTAGACAGTGCATTCAAAGGCGTTGCCATCCTTTTTAACACACAGGCGCCGCTGATCTGACAGACGTTTTTCTCAGTTTCTTATATAAATTGGCTCCTAATAAGTAAAATCCAATTTTTTCCTGTTAAGAGAGTTAAAGTGGCCTGCTTCAGCGGGGTATTAAAAGACTCAAACAGAGGAGCTGTGCCAGCTGATGTGGCCACCATAATAAACAGCACCACATCTGCACCGACTTTACTCACCATGACAGGTTTCAGTGAGGAATGTCCAAAACTTTACATGTAGCACAACCTTCCGAGATTGACCAAATTCTGCCAGATGATGAGAACCACAGCTGTGGCTCTGACGGGTTTGCTTTATTTGCTCCTCTATCAAAACATTCTCATAATCCAATTTTAAAAAGGATACCAGAATTTTGTGCATTTATGCTGTTTTTATCAAACGTTTGTTGGTCCTAAGACACACAAACATACAGTGACACACAAAGTGAGACTGTTTGTGATTATTCTGCTTCAGTTTTATACATTGACTGTGTTTAAGTGTATGGATGTGACCTCTGTGTGACTGCATTGGCCACAGTGAGTGGGCTGGGCTGCTTTTGTTGCATGTCAAAAACAAAAATTATGCTAAAAGTATGCAGATCCACCCTCTGTTCTTCAGGTGTGTACAACAACATGATCACGTACATTTATGGCCATGACCTACAAAATCTGATTCACTTTAAAAAGCAAACATGAATAGATAAAATTAATTTTTTATCCACAAGTTGAATTTCAGTAGAAAAATAAAACTAAAGAAATAAGGATATTGGTGACGTCTTCTCTTCATCAAATAATGTGTGTTTGATAGTCAAGTTTCGGAGTCAGGAGATGGTAAGAGGGCTGTTTCCTGTCTCCATGCATCCTCTGAGGATAATGTGATTTCAGTAATGGACTCCTGCTACATATATACACATGCACAAGCACAAAAGCACACACACTTTAGGCTCTTCTGGCTAGGTGGAGCCTTTGAGATTGGACACTTGAATGCAATCAAGAGTTTTCATGATACAAGCTTTTAAAAAAATCTGAATTGTTCCAGTTCTGAAGGAAGTTTAGATATATGTTAAAATTTGGGGGATTTGAGTGAGTAAAGAGGGAAATTTTGATTTTGGTTTTTATTTATTTATTTTGTTTACTTGTTTTTCTTCTAATTTGTAATGCAATTGACTTTAAACCGGAAGATGCTCTCTAACTCCCTGAAGTGTGGCAGATGCTAAACTACAAATCAATAGATCAGGATGCAATTTAATATCCAAGAGTCATTAAAGTTTAATGTTGATATCGCTATAGCAAGTCATCTCTACATATTTGAGACAAAAAGAGAAAATAACAAAGGGTACACGTGACATGAGGATCTAACTTGCAGGGCTAAAAATACTGCCTGTCTCCAGTGTGATGGTCCTGGAGAAAAATAGCTACTTCCTAGCCAAGTGTGTCCACATCTCTGCATATTGAACTGTTCTGTGTTGCCGTCCGGGCTTATGCCAGCTGCTCTGGGGTGGTGTTAAATGATTGCTTTCTGCAGTCTGCTCTTTCCTCTTACTGATAAAATAATTAAGCTGTGTCATGATTTGTTAACTTTGTGTGTCGCTGAACCTTCCTGTAGATGAACTGTGAATCTTAGGAGAATTAGTAGTTATGTCCATTACTGTCTGATGAAAATATTTAAACTTGAAGCTGCAGTTGAGACATGTTGTCTCCCTTTAGGGACAGATGTTGAACATAACAACTATCCTGAATGGATTTGTGTAAAGAGATTACTCATAGTTTTAGGCAACTTTACTTCTTTATAATGGCTTGACAGGAAGATTCCTTAATGAGTGCTGTTGTCCTGTACTTTGCAATTCCTGTAGTCCCGCATTCCCTCCACACCTTCTGGCCAGCTTGCCATTCATCCACAGCATCCTCTTAGAGCCTTCCTCTTCTGCCCTAATATGGGGGTTTGGCACTTTACCCTAGTTGTCTCCTTGTCAACTTGGCTGTCATTCCTATACTCATCTCCCATTTCCTTGCAAAATACCTGCTGCTGCTCTCTCTCTCATTGCACCCTGTCTGTCCCAATCTCCACCCCTCTGGTCCCAACACCAAGGTCCCGATATGCTAGGAGGTCAAGTTACTGCAGCCTTTGACATTTTCATCACCCTGTTTTCTGCCTCTCTGTCTCTTACGGCTTTCTGTATCTGCCTGCCTATCTGTCTGCCTCTCTTTCTCCACTGGGAGTGGTGTGATGGGACTCTGCAGGAAGAGAGTACTAATGGAGCCATGGCCGTCATTACATTACTTCAGAACAACTACATCAACACACACCCACATACGACTACAGCTGCCTCTCCGTGCATGATATCAGATAGAAATGTTTGGTGGAATATAGGTGCAGTTATACAGATTGAAGTCCCTGCATATATGACACCGTCATACAGTGAATTACATATCAGTTTACTGGAGCTGTTAGAGCTCTTGCCTGCTCATAAATGCTTATATAGACATCTGTGAATAACCACACTCAAGCACTCCAGTACTCCAGGGTGCTCCTCGTAAGAAAAAGTTAGTCTGGAGACCTGACATAATAATTCCCTGCTCATAAATGCTTATATAGACACCAATGAAAAACCACAATCAACAACCCCAGTGCATCTACTGATGTTTACCAAGTTCTATTAAGAATTTGTAACTGTTTCCTATAAAATACTGTCTGGATGCCATATTGTTTGGAATCGTTACTCTGCTGACTTGATCAATGGCTCTATTAGCCACTTATTGACTAATCATATTCTACAAACCATGTTATCAGCATGATGCACCTTAGGTTTTAGATTAGTCTAAACTTCCTTAAGTTGAATGAAAATAAGACCGAGGTCATAGACATGTCAGTCAGACGTCACCTGCTGCTAGTCAAAAATGTACCTGCCCATCCTGACAGGAAAGAAGAAGAGGGACCACATTACTCATGTGCTGTCCTCCCTTCACCAACTTCCCGTCAGCCACATGATTGATTTTAGAATATTACGCAGACTTGCAGCACCTTACCTCACCAATCTGCTTAATTTCTCTGCTCCAGCCAGTTGTTCTAAAACTAGGCTTAAAATGAGAGGTTGTTCACAGTTTGCTAACCATCTACTGCTGTACATTAGCACACCCCCACCTTCCAGCCCTTTAAATTGCATTTTAAAACCTATTTTTTCTTTTTTCTTTGAATTTATCTTGAGAAAGTAACCATTTGTGTTTTTTGTCTATGTTAAGTATTTTTATATATTGTTTGTATAATTGTATGTCATTGCTATTATTTATATGTTGTTGTCATACCATTTTACTTTGTGCTACTTTGGTCAGCTTAGGTGGTTTTAAATGTTCTGTATAACACAACTCAGTGTAAATTTAGGAGACTCTGCTTCTGCCAGAAATAACCCCATGGGTAAAATGTTTGTTACATGTTCCCAGTTTTAACAGGACAAGACTACACTAGTTAATCTGAAACACTCAATCAGTCAAGTAATAAGTCAGTCCAGATAATTTACTGGTTCAAGCTGATTATATTTGAGAACGGTTTACTTATCTTTCAAATGTTGTTAATACAGTGTATTGTTGTGTTTTGATCAGTTAATGATCATTTTAGCTCTAGTTTATTTATCTTTTTTTGTTTTATGCTTAACAGACAGTCTGGTAGACTGATGGACTCACACTGAAATAATCATACTTGGTAAATTAACCTCCAGCTGAGGCCATATTAGGTTTAACACGCATCTCCCCAAACACCAAGCTCTGATGCAACCTGCAGGCAACAGTCATACAAAGTTTGTTTCCATGCTTTGTAATGGTGATACACTGGTATCCTGTGGTATTGGCATTCCTGTCCCAGATCCAAATTGGTGCATTAGCTTGTCTATGTTTGGGTACAAACAACTTCTTGACACTCCTGGACTATCTCTTTCAGTTGTTCAGTCATCATGGCTCCAAATAACTAACTGGCTAGTTCTAGTTATGTCTAACACCATTTCGCACTGACTCATTTTCCCTGCTGGAACCTCAGTGGCAAAGATGGCGTCTTTTGATGAGTCATGGTCTGCCGTCATTGTGCGTTTTGCAATTAAATTGAAATTGAAAAAGATATAAAAGTCATTTAACTTTGATATAAGGAGAGAAATGAACTGATAGGCTGCCGTGACTCCCCACAGCTTGTTTATGTTGGTTGGAGATGCGTCCTCACCTTGACAGAGGACAGGTGTTTTTGGATTAGGGCCAACAGAAGGCATTTTAGATGTAAATTATTTATTATGACCGTATAACACTTTTTCCAGTTAGTCAGAAACAGAAAAATGGACAGGCAGCCGGGTGTGGTTGGCGATCAATGGACTTCTCAGAAGCAGAACTCAAACACCTTTAAGTGAATGCGTCCTGTCTTGCTCTTGTCAGCTCCTAATGTACCTCCTCTCACCACCTCTCTGCTTCCTCTCACATCCGAGTCAGAGAAAGTTTTCTCCCAGGAAATAAACACATCACAAATGTTTTTCTGGGTTGTTGAGAGTCGTGCGGCTCACAGCACAGAAAAGAGAAGGAGACAAACAAACACATAGCAGCTGAACATCAGACTGCTTTTTTCAGATGCTGATGATGCAACTGCTAACCCGGGCATTTGGAGGATTGGACTGCGTTTTACCTCATCTGTCTTGTTTCATGCCCACATTCTTGTTGTGTTTAATTATCTTGCATCCTGAACCCAAACTGAAGCCCAAAAGAGAAATGAAAAATAATTAATGATAATTAAATGTTAATCAAACCTAATCTGTTTTATTTAATCTCCCTCTCACCACGTGTTTTATCCAGTTTTTTCTCTCTATCTCTATTTCTCTCTTGGTCCGACAGCATCACTCAGCATTTCAAGTCTGATCATACACTGCAGTAACATTTTAGGTCACGCGCTTCATTATCCATCGTACATTTGACTTGAAGTGAAATCGGTTTCTGCCTCAATAGCCTTTGTCATCTGAGGCTGTATAAGAGCAGCCAATCAGACAAAAATACATAAAAAACAAAGAAGTCAGGTTTAAAGGACATACATTATGGCTATCTGAAATATTTATGCTTAACGCTGATAGTATCTACAGTTGGGTGATATATTTACTTAAGCTTTTTTTTTTTTTTTTACTTACCGGTGAGCTCAAGGCCTCTCTTTCATCTAATTAACAGGAACAGTAAGCTGACATCATGTGTTCCCAAGAGACAGGCTGCACTTCAAAGGGTAATGGGGGAAAGCCATAAATTAGAGTGACTTCCTTTTCAAAGGTAGTGGGGATTGTAGCAACTCTCCAGGTCTGCAGAGAGCCAGTAGATGTTAGCTGGAGTTGGAGGATCAAATCTGATTATTCATAGCTTTTAGATATAAAATCACATAAAGGCTGGTGTCAACTACAAGCGCCAAGTGATGTGTTTATGGACCTTACCAGTTGCATTTTTAAAATCTTATAGGCTGTTTGAAGTTTTCTCTGAACAACAATAGAAAAACGGCAGTGAAACTGTAAATGTGGTAAAGTCACAAATCAGATGTTTCCATCTATGCGTGAATGCATACGTCAATGTGTAAACACGATGCTGCACCAGTGGCGACAGGGCATGGTCTTCTTGGTTTTCTCCTCCTCCAGCCAACTTTCTCTTTTGTGTATCATGTTACTTTATCAAGGTTATTCATCCCATCTCAGTGAAGCCCCTCCCATGCATCAAGTGGCTTAACCTCATTATTTACTTTGCATGGGTGTGGTCTGGTCTGAACTTTGTGTGTTTGTGATCAAATTTGACTTTGTAATTTGCAAGTAGAAACAAGTAGAGAGGGGGAGGGAAAGCGTGGTGGACTTGGTGGCTCTGACCTTTTGTAAGCAGTAAAAAAAAGGCTGAAAATGACTGGATGGCATGAGCCAATACAACACTGCCTCTGTTCTATATTTTGTTCATTCTGTTACACAAGCAGGACTGAGAGAAGACACATGATATACATGCAACTGTATTTGCAGTTTGATTATAACCAACAACCTGCCGCAAGACATGTCTAATCTTTTTAGTGCAAAATTGTTTGTTTTAGAAGCAGTTTTTGTGCTTTGTGTGTCTGCAATTAGAAACAACTAACCTGCAGATGCACACTCACAACCTGAATAAGAGAGCTATGAGGCAGCAAAACTGTAACATGTTACAGTCATGTAGTGCAAAGTCACTGCAGCTGCAGTGTAGAAACAAAAGCTAGAGAGGACAGGGTGGTTTAGTGGTGTGTAACCATGTGCATATTCTCAGCACACTTGCCCTGGTGTTGTCTTTAGCGCAGGGCGTAGACATATATATCAATTATCTGAATGCTAAAGCTGCAGGTGCAGGTGGCCTTTAGCTCAGCTGTTTGTGACCAGCTAAAGCACACCGACATGCACTTGGCTTTAAATTGTTCATTACCCTTTGTTGTTATTTATTATTCTTTACTCAAACTGTCCATTACCTCTTTCAATACCACTTTTCTTTTTTTTTTTACTGAGAAGTAGTTTTGGATTTCTTAACCACTTCCTTGTCTGTTTATTAAGTAAAAAAAGTGAAGCCAAGATATACTGTACCGACCACCATCTTTAATGTTTAAAAATAACCTCAGTTTCTTTACTTAAATCCAAATGCCTTCCCTTCAGTGAGACCCTTTATTTAAAAACTTTCCTCACTCCTTGTTTTTTGTAAAAATTGGTGTTTAGTTAGGGTTAAAAAAAGCTCATGGTCAGGGTTACAGTACATTGCTTGTACTATAGCACAGTTACTTCAGTGGATGCCATTGTAAAGTGTTCAGTCAGTCTAATGACCACTAGAGGTCACAAATGCTTTAAACGTTTTTATAGGAAACTATATCCTAAATCCACATGACCCACGAGCTATGGGCAGGCTCAGATATGAACAGCTATTATTTCACATCTGTTCTGTTAAGAAAAGTTTTGTTACATCTTGCTTGGTTGGGCAACTCTACTACTCAGTTAGAGTTAAGAAACAATAATGTTTAGGACTAAAACACATTTTCTTTACTACGGTACCGTCACCCTAATTTAAGCATAATTGCGAGAGTTAGCATGCAGTTGCTCCCACAATCATTAGACGCCAAACTGATTTTGGAATTATGGACTGTGATTGCCTCCATGAACCAACAACCCATGAGGTTGCTTTTGAGACGTCTTTTCATCTGTCTATACTACTTTTTAAATTCCTATCACTTTAAGACCGAATTCTGCTTTGACTTGTTAACTAAATGTTTGGGTATATGCTCATTCTTTGAGGTTTTAGTTAGCCACTAGCTGTGCTTGTAGTTAGGTCATGAAAAGATGCCAAGAGAAGAAGCAAGGTATAAACGATTGTTCAGCAGTGTCTTTTATAGAAAATAATACCTCCGTTTTAACTACCAGAGAATAAAAAGAAAGGTTCTTATGCAGTTTTAAATGGTGCAAACACACTGAGGTTTTATTGGTATCTGATTGTCCTTCACTTGGGAAGCACCTGATTCAATTACACACTGCTGGAAGATGCTCAGAGATTTCTAAGTAATAATTCCCAACAATATGACATCCAGACAGTATTTTGAAGGAAACAGTTACAAATTCTTAATAGTACTTGGTAAACATCAGTAGATGCACTGGGGTGGTTGATTGTGGTTTCTTATTAGGGTCTATATAAGCATTTATGAGCAGGGAAACCAAAATGTGATTGTTTGGTTGCAGTCTGAAGCCCTGTATGTCTGCATTATATCAGAGCTTTGGGCTTCAGACGGCATTTCCCCCAAAAAAAGGCCTGTTGGAAAAAAAGTTTTGGCTCTTGTCAGGCAATTTATGGTGAAGTAAATAAGACATGGCCATATACATTAACAGGCCACTGTCAAGCCACATTACATTTTCAATAACTTACATACCCAGTTAAAAGTACAGCTACCAGCATTTATAACACATATCTTTACATCAAAATAACATAAGAAAAAGAAAAAAAAAACATTTATCATAGAGGACTAACCAAGAGAGGTGGCTGAAAATATGCATATAAAAATATATAAGGTTTAAAAAGTCTAAATGAGTTGTCCCAAAAAGAAACATCCTTCTATACAATCGTCACAAGCAAACATCACCAAGCGACGGCGTGCCTAAGCAAGGTAGAGCCCTCGTCTTGTACCCTGAGGGTTGCTGGTTCGATCCTCGGCCAAGTTGAGTTCATATTGCGGTGTTCTTGGGCAAGACACCAAACCCCTAATTGGTCCTGATGGGTCTATTTTTGCTTATTTCGCAGCTAATTCTGTGCATCACATTTCATCTAACTATTTGGAACAATCAGGTTATTTTTCCTTTTTTAACCTTTTGTTTTTCCTGTGTGTGTGTGTGTGGTTATAAATATGCAATATTTGAAACCAGGTGTTTTGTAATTGTCTAAGCGTGTGTGACAAAGGACTTGTAAACACATATTTGCAGTATTGCACAAGCACTTGCAGAGTTTCTGCCTCATTCATATCTGTCTTCCAAGAAATCTTAATGGGCCAAATAAAAGCCTTTGGATCTATATTATGGAAAGCAGACCATTACTTCTGCCTTATGTATCGGATCCACTAAACAAGAGAAACAAGAGCTCCCATCAGCTTCTGTCTAGAGACTTCTGTCAGTGAAATTTGACTCTTTAATGGACAAAACACTCAGACACACTCACGGTTAGATATTTTATCATTTATTTTCCTTATTCTTATTATCATGCAAAACTGATCAACAGAGGCCTCCGATTGTGCATGGAAAGCCTTGCTGTATACATACAAATAGCTCTAGCACTAGATTTTATTTTAGCTCAACCAGTGGAGCTGGTCAGTTGTGACAGATTTTGTTTGTTAGATGTGAAGCTCAAGATCTTAGAAAATACGTATGTTTAGATGGGCTTGCAGTCTCTAATATTGTCCAGAATGCTTCAAAAGAATAGTACATTAATTGCTTTTAGCATGCCTGATATAATAATAACAATAATAACAATAATAATAACGGTAAAAGTGGCAAGTGGCAGAATTCTGGACCAGTTGAAGCTTAAGAAGGGTAAGTTTCGATTAGATCATACAAGAGCGAGTTACAAGTCAATTTGGGAGGTGACCAGATTGTGGACTAGGATGGCAGTGGTATGGGGGTAAAGGAAGGGAAGGCCATTGATGTTATGTAGGTGGTAGAATGCAGACCCAGTGACATTATTGATGTGAGATTGAAACGATGGTGTGCTGTCAAGGATGGCACGCAGACTCTTGACCTAAGGGGAGGGTGGTAGTGAAGAATTGTCAACAGAGATTAAAAAGCAGTCCGTTTTGGATAGTGTAGATTTATTTCCGACCAAGAGAAACTCTGTTTTATTGCTGTTGAGTTTGAGAAAACTGGAAACAAACTAGGGTTGAAGTTCAGTAGGACAGAGAGAAAGAGAGGGAGGTGGGAGTGTGGTATTTTGTTTAGTAAACAAATAGAACTGTGTGTCATCTGTGTAACAATGAAAATTAATATTATATTTGAAGATATTACCGAGGGGAAGGAGACCATATCAATAACATCAACCTTATTTATTTATCTCTTTATCTATTTATTCATTCATTCATCCCAAGCATCCTCAGAATTTAGAGCCTGAACCTACAAACAGAAAAATCGTTTTACAATCAATTGTAGAAGACTTATGGTAATTTTTTTTTTTTTTAAGATTACCCTTGTAAATAGTTGATTATAATAAAAATGTTTTTTAAATATTAAAACTCTCCTTTAGAGAAGAATTTAAAATTCTATTTTCTTTATTCTTCACTGTTTCACTTTGGTGTTTGTTATATATTTAGCCTGATTTATGCATAATTTAAAGTTTTCTTATTTTCTAACATGCTTTAAAGATTTCTCATGATTCATATCTGCTAAAATAAAGTACTATGCAACTTTCCAGCCTTAAAACTCTGATTCATTTTGAAAGTACACTTACATTCCTGAGGTCATGATTGTTCTGCTGCATCCAGTGACTGAGAAACTGCATTTCACATTTTTTTTTCATCCCGTAGTATCATGAGACAGCTGAGTTTTGCTTTTTGACACCAAATCACACTTTAGCAACTGAAAATACACTGTATCGTTTCAAGCACAACCATGGCTGATTCAGCAAAGTAATACAAAACATGTGACAGAAATGTTATGCAATTCTCTACCAGTACTTTTGTTTACTGAGTTAATGTTAATTCTTTTTATGCATAAAAATGTGATCATCCTTATTATTGAATCATTAAGCAAAATATTTTTTTAATCCATTTTTATCCCCACTTTATTACTCTGTTATCTGTTCTGTGAGGTAAAATCTAAAATCAACAGATGTTTTAAGTGTCACCAGCAGAGAGTGCTGGAGGAACAAAGTCCATTCACAAATGTGTCCACTGCTCCCTCACAGCAGGATTGTCATGTAACTTAATGAAGCACTCAATTTCAGAACTCTAGAGTCAAACATTTTAAACCACATTACACAGTAGTGTGATTCAGCAAATCTGTTGCTGATGCTGCTGTTGTTGCCTGAGCTAATGAAACATACTGTATCAGGCAGAAGGTGTGAATAAAAATAGACATAAGATAGTGTCCCTGTCCCTGGTGCTGCAATTTCAAACTGCTAACATTAGCTGCTTTGACAGAGAAGGACCTGGACAGCCATCTGCTGTCATATAAACACATACCCACTCACATGCATGAGCTGTTAAGTTATGTTCTATCAGCTGGCTGCATAAAGGAAGATGCAGCTGAGCTACAGACCTAGCCACTTTCTCTACATGCAGGGGGAGGTTTATAATCTGCAGGTGTTTGGAAGCTACTAATGTGCTCTTGCTGTTCCCCTTTTAGGATGAGTGATGTGCCCTGTTTTTGTGCTGGTTCCCCAGAGGAAAGCTTGTACCCAGTTTCACCCTGCCTTCCATTGTTTCCTCTTTTATCTGAATTAATTTAATTCATTTCAATGCATTGACATTTTTCACAGAACTTTCTACTCTTTTTTTATTCCTTAAAGTTGCAGGATGGTGCAATTAAATTATGCATCAGCCATAGAGGACACTCTTGTAAAATGTCCTCACATCAGCATAAGTGAATGAATTAGTGAGATTTTAAAATAACTGACTCTAAAAAAACATCAACTTCCTGTTAGTGTCACAATGTACGCGCATTAATCCTCTCTCATCTTTTGTCAGTTTAGGCTTATCGTGTCACTTGGGTTACCAACTGTGGATGATTGTGCTACACTTGGCAGTATTTTGCTGGTCTGGTCACTACCCACCCATCCTCCCACCTCCTCTCCTGATCTGAAGCTCTTTAATTCAGGATGCAGAATGTTATCCCTGCAGCTGTGACTGCAGCAGTCAGATGACTGTGGCACGCAGCCTCCTTCAACGGCTTTTATAATAAACACTTTCCCATGACTGTAGGTCAAATATTCAGAAGCATTCACATTCATGTACATCTGGTCTGGATCATTCCCTGTATTTGTGCCAGCATGTGTGTCAATTGGGACATGCAGTGAGTGATCTTGTTCTCATCATTTAACAGCTCTTTTCAGTCATTATCTACCTTTTTCATGCTTGTGCACTTTTTTAAAATTTTTATATAATCAAGAGGACCAATATTTTGATGAGCATGTGGAGATCCAGCAGCTTTTTCCTGTTTTTCAGATGGTCAGAATTTAATTTCCTACTTTATAAAATACTAAGGTAATAAGAAGTAAAGAAGAAAAAATCCTAAAGGTTTTTCTTTCCTTTTAGTTGAGCTTGGATAAACTTTAATTTAAAGGTTATTTAGTCTTTTTATTACTTCATTACCTTTAGTCAATTTTCTGTTTCCTTGCAAAAAAATTGGACCAGGATGTACAAAAAGTGAACAAAGTGACTCTTCACCACGTGGTTTAAGTGTTTTTGGAGACAGATTGGATTAGAGAAGTGAGGTCATGGCTCATGCTGCCGCCCACCTGAAGAAAGCTCGTGAGCTTGAGCAACATTTAGAATACAGAGCGCTACAGAAAGCCAGGGAGAAGAGGAAACGGCAGCGGGAAAGAGCTGAGAGAAAGCGGCAGGTAAAACATGTTAAGTAGTTGCAATTTCGTTAACATATGTTTAAATGCTCACTGTAAGAGCAAAATTGTCAGTATTAGGAAAGAGTGTAACAGAAACCTGTGCAGGCTGCACACTGATGTCATAGACCTTGTGTGGTTCTGCAGCTAAAGTCAGGGATAATGTATGAATTCTAAATAGTAAAAAAAAAAAAAAAAAATGGGGGTAAATTGGGATTAACTGTCTTATTTTAAGACAGGGTCAGTTGGTTTGACAGGATAAGGGGAGAAGTTTTTATGTTTCAGACTCATACTGATTCAGTTTTGTTTTGTTTTACATCACTGTACTTCACAATGACAAGGCAAAATCAGTTTTTTTTTTTTTTGTAGTTCCTGTTTAACATCTGCTTGCCTTCATTTGCACACCTCACAAACTAAATGTGAGTCTGAAAGTGTAGCTGTGAATGTGTGGAAGGGCACTCTGTAGCAGGGTTCTAGGACTCTGACCATATTTTTAAGAACTAGAACATCTTGAAATGTAGATGCTTCTTTGTTCTGTTTCCTGTTGTTGGTTTTTGCTCTTTGCTAATTCGTTAGCTTACCTGGAGAAAAATCTTTTCTGTGAAAAAGTGAGTGCTTAAAAGTATGGATCGCCATAAGAGAAGGTTGTCACAGAATATACTTTGTGTTCATGAGGGTATCATTTTTGGTGCTTTATCCTGTTTGTTATAAAATCAGTTATTGTTAGCTAGAGTCTGGCCTTCTTGGATTGAGTTTACTTTAAGCCAATCACCATTTTATCAACACTTTGTTTCAGTTCTATGGGCTCTGTGTTGTTAGCGTTTTGGAGGATTGCACATCTGACTGTGCTGACAAATTACCCACAATGCTTCAGTCTGCAGACACTGAGAGTGTTGCAAAAAGTAAAAATCATTCTTATAGAAGCACTACTAATTGAGCGTCCATCTTGCATCCTACCTGTACTCTGAGCTCTCTCCAGTCAGTCTGATATTGACTCTTATCTTATCTCTTGCTGTTTCTTTCTCTCATTCTTTCCCACACTTCCTATAATAATGTCCTCTTGTGTTTCTTTGACGAATCAGCCACGATGTGTGTTCAAAATGTCCAGTGTGTTGATATCCAGTTGCTAGCGAGTGATGCATAAAGTGAAATAGTCACTTAGCCATCAAAACCCCCCTAGGAGGAGGTTTAAAGAAGGTTGGGTCTGGGCCCTCCTTCCCTTGGCCTGTCTGGGCTGCCCCCGGTGGGGGAGGGGGGAGTTGGCTGGTGGCTG
>JBAMHW010000004.1:9984829-9996183 GCA_037177495.1 Rhadinocentrus ornatus
TCGGCAAAATCTTGTCCCCAGACCACCTTTTTGTGTGTTGGGGATGTTGGAAGGAAAGGGGAAAAAAAAAAAAAAAAAAAAAAAAAAAAAAGAACATTGTCACTGTTTTGTTTCTGTTTTGCTCAACAAAACATTTACATTGTACACTTGTAACTCATGAACTGTTTCCATATATGTGCCCACCCTTCTTTAACACAAGCAGAAGCTTCGCTACTGTAGCTGATTTTGTAGATGACTAATTAGCATTGCAATAGCGCTGGGGGAAATTCTGTAAACGTATTTCCACATAATATTGATTAGCCTTTATACCATAAAAATGTGCTCACAACTGCCCAAAATATTCATGTTGTAATGATAAGGAGTGAATACACCCACTGGCAGACCCTTAGTCTTCCACTTCCTGCAGCAGAAAAACATTCCCACAACACAGTACTGCCACCACTGTGCCTGACTGTTGGATCATATTAATGCTCCTCGGTGATGCTCAGTGTTGGGTTTTCTCCATGTGTGCTGTTGCAGAAATAGGGTAAATCTTTGGTTCATCAGTTTGGAGATTTTTTTTTCTCTTACAGATCTAAAAGTCTGCTGCTGTTTTTAGACTTTTTCCATGTCAGAATGATGGGAGCAGCCATGGATTTTTCAGTGCTGCAGATATTTATTTATTTATGTATACATTTTTTTTGTTGTTATTGTTGTTATTGCCAGAAACATACGTGCATGTGCTTGGACACAACTTTGTCTGTTGTATAGACATTCTCTCCACCTAGTTTCTTGGTTTTCACACATCTTAAACACTAAAACCTTATTTGGGCAATTTTGCAAAGTATGTCCAATGAATTAAATTTGATCTACCCACCACACAAGATGCAGAAGAATGGTGTTTAGAAGAAAAAATTAACAAGACCACAACTCAAAGTTTGTGAATACTTGCAAACTGCAAATGGGATACTCTTTTTCATTAAAGTTTATGCTTATCCATTTTAAGGAACAGTGTGTAGAATAAGAAGGAAATAATCAATGAGCCCGAAGCTCCAAAATGTGAAAATCTTGAAAAGGTCTAAACTTTCCTGCTAATGAGCTATACAGAGTTCAGCATGTACTTGCGACAGAGTATATAATCCAGTACCTTTCACCACTTGACTGACCTAACATCAAGCTACACAAATCATGTACTGTAGCTTACTGTTTTTTGTCTGTCACTCGGATCTGTAGTTGGAAAGTTTTTAGATGACTTGGACATGTGGATTGGCAGTTAATCGAAAACACTAAGGCCCAATCTTAGTTCCTCCCTTTTCACCTACCAATACTTTTACAGATGTAAAGTGCACTTTTTCTTTTAAGGGTGAAAGATTGGTGGTCTAGTCCTTCAGCCAGGGCTCAAGGGGTTATAAGATAGATGAATTACCACTAAGCCTTAATAGCTATAAGAAAAAGGGCAGTTTACCTCTGCAAAACAAAGGATTGGGGGCAAGTGGAGCCAAGGGAGGATTGAGATTAGTCCTAAAACTAAGCACTCATGCTCATTTATAACTCAATGCATCAGCAATTTAATACCAAGTAAATTCAGAAAGGATGTTCTGAAAAATATTACTCATCAATAACATAAGAGCCTATGCTGAGTAGTCCTACCATGCACACAAACACACACACATTTGAGTGCTGTGTGCATTATAGGCTGTTATTGCAATATTGATTCCAAAGACTTAAAAGCACAGCAGTAAGAGTGCTTTTACTGTATGCAATCTAAATGTTTTATAATAAAATATAATCTGCTATGTTATTGGACTACAGTTGGGAGTGAGGTTTAGCAATTAATGCCAGTGTAACAAAAAGGTAAAAAATTTTATCTGTTTGCTAGACATCTGGTGTTTTGGTGTTTCTGGGGAGCCCTGCAGGCCATGCAGCCACATTTTGACTGCAACCCCAGCTGTCACACACCCCGCCCTGGTCACACAGAGCAAGTGGCTGGGGACTTCATAGCACTGATGATCTGGAATGATAAAAATAGCGAAGGCGGGAGAGACTGTGAGGGTTAAATGTGTTCGGTTAACCTACTGAGAAAGAGGGGAGGTAGAGGAAGAACAGTCAGCATAGGGCCTTGGATAGATATAGAATACAAACAGAGACAGAACGTGACTAAGAGATCTGGTTAATGGAATAAGGAAAAGGGTATGGAAGTATTAATGGAGAATGAAGCAATATATGCCATCATGTTAACATAGTCTGGACCAAGAATTTATGGTTATCAAGGCAATAGCAGAAAGTTTTTCACCTTAGGATGCAAGAGAAGCTACAAGGACTGCAATTGGGTCAACTGTATAAATATCATATACTACAGTGAGTAAAGAGGGAGCACAGTATTCAGGTAACTGAGCTGGACTATAACTATGGGTAATGCAGCAACATGTAAAGCCTGTGGATCAGCTAAAGCTTTAAATGGGAGTGACAGTGATTTAAACCAGCATACTGATTACTACAAGGCTGTTGACTCTGGACATGAACTGGATGATTTCCTGGTAAGAAGTAAAAAAGCTGGTTCTGCTGCTTTAATGACTATATTTTCTATACTTGTGTTACGTAGAACAAAAGTCTTTTTACTAAGTTATCACAGCTGTTAGCCTTCACATGTGTGTTTGTTAGTGTAGGTGTGTATGGGGATTTCTCATGTGCGAGGTTTGACCTGTGACCCTACGCAGAGGTGTGGCTTTATCCACATCATGTAATTAGAAGCTCATAGAGCTTCTAAACACTCACCAGTTGATGGCTCAGGCAATCAAAAGGAAGTTAAAACCTTCTCAACAATACACCATCTTCAATATTTCTGGTCACAAATAGAAAGAATCTATTTGGCATCCAATTTCATTATTATAAGCCATTGATTGTTAAAGGTAATAGACAACTATTTTGATAATCTGTGAAGCATTTTTAGTTAGTATTTAAGAAAATGTGTCATTATGGACTATGGTTTTGTTCATGGTGACAATTTACTGCTTTTTTCCCCAAAAAAGAGACAGAAATCTTTCTTCTTTGAGGTTTTTCTAATTTGTCTATACATCTTTTTTTTTTACAATGTTCAAATCTTATTGACTTAATAAATAAATACTTATTTTTATAGATTTTTTTATTTAAAGTAATGAATTAAACATCTAAAAAATTATTAATAAGAACTCAAAATGTTATTTTGAAATTTTATCATTCAACTTGTATTTATTAACCAATTGTCACCAAACTTGTTTCATAATGGTATTTACTAATAGTTTTCCTTCCCTCCCCCCCCCTGCCACTAAACATGTTCTGGTTACTGCAGTAGTATATATAATCTGTATCAACTGCTGTCAAATTTTTCTAAAAAGGTGCTTCAAAGGAAAAATGTTTGTTAAAATCTTTTAAATGACAGTTTTGTTTCCAACATCTGATTCTTTTGGGCCTTTAAATATTCACACTGCTTGAAGAGTTATTTTTGTTCTGCTGTGTGACTGGAATGTAAAAGGGGAGAGGGAGCTGATTTTATTTCCAACAGATTTGAAAAAGTCACGTGTAAAGCAGTTCTTCTGTTTCACCCTTTGTAGTGTTAAAGTAGTAGATCAACATTTTCTTTTTTTGGTTCAGTGTGAAACTTTAATTTAGAGGTTACATAAACAGTTCTTATGTTAAATAAAAACTTACTAACAGAATTTCAACGTATGTAAATCTTTCTTGTGTTTGTTAGAACTTGATTCGATGTGGAATATTGAGAGTCTGCAGGAAGTGAATTTTCATGTAAAACATGATGTAAATGTGTGTTTGTGTTGCAGCTGCTCTGTGCAGCTAACTCATGGTTAAATTTAGAACGGCCTACAAAGATTCTCTTACAAGCAATCTGACTTCCATAACCCCCCACAACAATTTATGTTCTCTCTAATTTGCATTTTTGTTTCAAAACAATGGTATAGAAAATGTTACGGTAAGAAAAAGCCTGGTTAGGGCATGAGACTAAAAAAATCATTTTTTAAAAGATGAAGAAAGTAAAAAAAAAAAATGAAATAAATGAAAGACTTACAAATAGCCAAAAGTCCACATGAAATCTATCTCACAAACCTTAAAAAGGAATTTTCTTTTCCAGAGTATTTTATTCTCACATTTTTAAGAATTAACAAAACATATACAAAGAAGAGACAGAGAGAAAACTAGTTAAAACAAGCAAAAGAACATTTTAATCTCTTAGCCACTCACTAACAAATTAAGAGGCAGAATAAAAAAAAGGTTTTTACTGATAATAAAGGCTAATTCAAGCTATAATTTAATAAGTTATCCATGATGGGGATTGGCAAGGTGTCCATGTAAGTCAAACAGGGATGCCAAACCTCTACAAAAAATCTTTTGTAACAGTACATGTAATTTTTTCAAGAAGAATACAGCATTTTAAAGAAAGATTTCATTTCTGAAACCCATCTTGTTACATAGACTTGGGAGTCAGACTTCCGTGTGATGGCTATGCACACAAAGCTAATACTAATAATTTCTTCAGAGATAATAAGAAATGTTGATTCCTTTGTGGAAATACCACCATGTTTGTGTTATTTTTTATATTTTCTAATATAAACTTTATTTTTCTTTTTTTTTTTCCACATCTCCAGTCTGACAGTAACACCAGTTTCCTCCGGGCTGCTCGAGCAGGGAACACTGACAAAGTCCTTGAATTCCTCAAAAATGGAGTGGACATCACCACCTGTAACCAGGTAAAACAACCTCTTACTAATGTCAACACAAGCTAACATCAGTGATGGGTGGCAATTTTATTTATTTACTTAATTATTTTATTTTGCTGTTAGTGGTGTGCATGCCACTGGTTTTGTTTGTCTTCAAATCGTGTGTTTTTAACCATTTATGCTTTCATTTTGCAAACGTGTTAAACTCGACGTCAAGATGTCATAAGATGCTGAAGTTTTGCAAATAAGATTCACGTTACGAATGGACCCCTCGGAGGCAGGAGAAGGTTAACACAGCTTTATTTGAATAACAGAAGATAGTGAACTAGTCCTACAAGTAGGAGACAGCCAGTGGAGTCAACAAATCATCCAGAAAAACAGAGCTGGAAATGGAGCGAGGCATAGTCCAAGTATGAAGCAACGAGGTCCGACCGGTAATGAGTGTGGAGCTGGAGTATACATGGCATGTGGGGTGAATGGGAAACAGGTGTGTCTGGAGAGCGATTGGCTATAGGGCAGAACTGTAGTGAATGTGGCAGGGTGATGATAAGGAACAGGTGTGGATGATGAGGAATCCAGGGTGTGGTGGCTGTGGTGTCTGGCTGGACCAGGTGAGGGCAGGACCAGGTGACAGTAACCCCCCTCCCGTTCCTCCAGGGCCGGATTCCAGACAGTCTAAGAGGACGGCCGGGAGGCCGAGACAATAAACATAGGGCAAGGAGGTCGGGCCGGGAGGCCGCGACGGCCGGAGCAGGATCTTTGTTGGACAACCGGAAGGTGGCGAGGAGAGTAGACAAGGATCTGGAGGTCGACTCGGAGACCGAGAAGATTGGGGCAGGATCTCTGGAGACCGACCTGAAGGATGAGCCGAACTGGACCGTGTCTCTGGAGAGCGACCCGGACGACGGGCAGACTAGATCTTTGGCGGATGGCCAGAGTGCGCATGAACTGGAGCTGGACATCACGTGAACATGCAGACCGGGACTCTGGCGAACGGCCAGAGTGCTGCATGCACTGGAGCTGGATCTGTGGCGGACGGCCAGAGTGCTGCATGCACTGGAGCTGGATCTGTGGCGGACGGCCAGAGGGCTGCATGGCTGGTACTGAGTCTCTGGAAGGGGCATATACCGGAGCAGACTGTCTGGAAGACAAACAGATGTCCCTAAGATGTCTGGAGGGCAACCAGGAAGTCGCACCGACAGGAGCTCTGGGGAGCTCTGTAGCATCCACCTCATGGCGAGCCCAGGAGCAGCGATCTCCTCGGCAGAGTGGACCACAGGCGGCGGAGGAGCAGCGATCTCCTCGGCAGGGTGGACCACAGGCGGCGGAGGAGCAGCGATCTCCTCGGCAGGGTGGACCACAGGCGGCGGAGGAGCATCTCAAGCAGAGACCCCTCGGAGTTAGAACCCAGAAGCCGGTGAGGAGCGTCTCGACCAGAGACCCCCTCGGAGATAGGAACCAACAGACAGGGAGGAGCCAGAGGCTGGAGAGGAGTGTCTCACTCGGAGACCCCCTCGGAAACAGGAACCACCAGAGGCTGCATGGACCTAGGAGCTAGCATATGACCTGCAGTGCCGGGCAGGACCGGGGCGCAGGCGTGAAAGGCTGCGAAGCCGGGCAAGACCGTGGTGATGGCATCGGATACTGAGGACCCGGATAGGACTGGGAAGCAGGCGTGGAAGGCGGCGGAGCCGGAGCAGACTGTGGCAGGGGCGTCAGATGCAGCAGAGCCAGAGGCGACACTGGAGAAGCAGGCGTGGAAGCCGGAGGCGACACTGGAGACACAGGTGTGAATGCAGGAGGCGACACAGGGGAGGCGAGCCTGGGAGATGAAAGCGATACAGGGGACGCGAGCCCGGGAGATGGAGGTGACACAGGGGACGTGAGCCTGGGAGATGGAGGCGACACGGGGGACGCGAGCCTGGGAGATGGAGGCGACACGGGGGACGCGAGCCTGGGAGCCGGAGGCGACACGGGGGACGCGAGCCTGGTAGCCGGAGGCTACACGGGGGACGCGAGCCTGGAAGCCGGAGGCTACACGGGGGACGTGAGCCTGGGAGATGGAGGCTTTCTGCCATTAGACCATAGAGGCAGTAGCACACAGCTAAAAGCCCCTCTGACCGTCCACTCTTAAACTTTACAGTAATGAGTATGAGTAAGAGTAAATGTGTTTATTACAGAAGAGAATTATTGAGTACAAATTACTTAGAGTTGAGAGTGGTCTTCTAACCCACTGGGAGTCAGGAGAGAACTCTGATCCACAAATCAGAGGCAAACAGTATTAACACATCCTGATGTTCTCCCAGTTTCCAACACAAGGTCAGACTCAAACCTGATAAAGTCAGTGAAAAGAGACTGAATGGCGCCACTCTCTACGCAGTTCGCGGAAGAGAATCATGCAAAAACAAGCTGGTATTCAAAACAGTTCTTTCTTATCCCGTCTTTGAGACGCTTCCAGTCCAAGGTCTACTGGGACAGTGGTGAAAGTGAGACTCACTTTAATGTGCTATAATATTCTGTACCAAACTGAATAGATTGACAGTAATAAATGAATAAAGAAAATGAATATAAATGAATATATGAGTGATGATTATGAAACACAGAAAATCACTTCCATGGCTGCACATTGCATGGCAAGTAAGTTAGATGCAACTTTGGTCAGATGTTCAAAAGGTAAAGATAGCTGATTCTTGCACCAAAGTGGCAATCAGGAAAACATTACACCAAAAATCTTTTCTTTAAGGGCTACTGTGCATATATTCTTAACCAAACTCAGCACATGTCATTTAAACCAGTAGTCAAACCAGTTTAAGCTGACCTGCGCTATGCTGTCATGTTGAAATCACATGAATTGGCTCGGTCAGCACATACCCAAACATACTCGGGCCCATTATAACCACCATCGTATCTACAATTGCATCCGTCCACCACACCCACCCTCTCACCTCCAACACTAGCAGCATTTGAGGGGTGTGTACCTCTCTGCTGGCAGCTGTTCTAAACCCCCATATCCTCCCACAGCCACATTCCACCAATGAAGGATATAGAGGGTGAAATCCTTCCCCCCTACAGCTCTGTCATCTCCTCTGTCGCTATGATTTACAGCAGTCACAAGGCAGCTTAAAAGGAGATGTTGAGCTAACATGCTGTGTGTTCTTGTGCATACCTGATGTTTTACTGTCTCATTGATGTTGGCCTTTTGGAATTCTGCAGCAAATTAACAGCAGTTATTTATACACTTGATTGCAATTGGCTGGTTGCAGGTAAGTGACAAGTGAACACCCATTGCTCTGCTGTTCGTTGGCATGGACTTCGTAAGTTTTGTTTTTGCACACCAAGAGGGGTGGCCAACTGTACACACACACACACACACACACAACTCCCTGTCCTGCAACAGGAGAGCTCTGCCCTTGATAGTATTTCATAGTGTCAGATGATAACATGTGAGACCCTGTCAGGTGATCAAAAATGTGAGCGACATTTTTTATATATACCCCAGTCATGTGTACACTTAGTTCTTGTTTGGAGGCCAAGAAGCCATAGCATAGATTGAATTTTTATTAGTCAATACATGTAAACACCCCAACGGCTCTTTTTAGTTTGAAATGGAGATTTGATGAGCACAGATCTATCTGAAGTTACAGATTTGTACATATTGAACATTTGTAATGTCTGTTATTGTCAAACAGCCACTCAGATCTAAACTTGATTCTTTTGAATGAACTGGTTTATAAGTTCCCATGAGTAGTTGTATTAGTTACAACACACAACAAATTTCCCCTTTTTTCTGTCGATTTATTGCACTCTTGCAGTGTCATAATCAATGCATCCTTATCTGCTTTTTAATAATTTCAAGAGGACAGACATTTATGGGTTTACATAGGACATTTAGAGGGTTGTCATGTCTTTAGTTATGTACAAAGGGTCTGTAACAAGTTAACCTGAAGCATTTTTAGATTTGATGATAGGTGAGCAGTTATCTTCCAACACATAGTGGTATCACTATCACACTGATGATAATGATATTTGAATCTGTTACCAATCTTAACAACCATAACAATGCAATCTTTCAAGTAAATGGGTGGACCACTGTAGCATTAGAGGATAAGCAAATTGTGCGCAATTACAAAGGCATTTTCAGTGATAAGGCCGTCAGTGATGTAATCTCGCTGGTCTCACTGATTCACTGATCTGATGAAAATACCATCACAAGGGATGAAATCATACAAATCTAAACAGGGGTCTGTAGTTTTATTGGATGAAACAATCATTTAAACTTATTTCCTTAAACTTGTGTGTTTTCTCATCCCTGGTGTTACTAGCTATACATCTGCAAGTCACCCTGAATAGCTGGAAACTCTGCAGTGTGTTCATTAATAACTAAGAGTCCAGTCCTCGAAAGCAGCAATCATGTGGCACTGGCCAGAGCCTGGTGCCAAAAGAAGCAGGCCTTCCAAGTTAGTAAAAGAGGAGGAAGGAGATATATTCTCACCCTGCCAAAGCCACAGTTGTACTACGATGCCGCTCTGTTAGAGAGATTTTCTGAATGAAGCAATCAAATATAAATAATTCTGTTGACAAAAGATTTTATCATCAGTTTTCAAGTAGCATATCTTTCTTTTTTTTTAAAAAACCATTTTAGAGCTGCAGAGAGAGGAAGGTAATATGCCATCTTGGTTTGGATATAATAGACTTATCTGTTTGTATGTGAATGAGAGCATGCATGGGTTGCATTTGATTCCTTGTATGCAAGCTGTTCTTTTCCACAATTAAAGGTCAGACTCTTCCGCTAATCTACCACAGTATTAATCCTTGGTGAGTGATATTACTCTTTAATCGGAATGCATTTATATTATTCCTTTTTTTCTCTCCAAAATGTATCCCTCTGTGACACTTGTGCCCTGAAAGCAAAACCATATCAATGTGAACACATAGGTCAGTGGTCAAACGTAGCGTGAGTTCAATCAGAGTTAGACGAAGCTCAACAATTTCCATCCTGCTGGGGTGGGGGGGTTACAAACTACTGAGGCTGAATGTACATTAGCTAAATGAAGCTTTCGGTCACAGCTCAGCTCAGAGGAAAAGGGGCTTTAAATCACTTTGTGGGACAGAATCTGTTCACATGTGTGTCTGTTGGTTGTTTTGCGTGTCTGTCCTGGAATACATAATGGTTTAAATGTGATTGAAACACTCTAATAAGATTGAATCTTTTTTGCTGTGTCATGGTCCTCCATTTTAAAACTGATGCATTACACAAACTCTCTGCTTGGTCAAATGTCAGCAAAGAGCATCTGGTCTCACATTTGTACATTGTTTTGTTTCACTGTCGCAGTGAAAATGTCACCATCAGACTGCCTGACTATTCCAGAAAGTGAGGTACAACCAACATCTCCAGTTCAGGATTACACCCATCACATGATGACTGGCAAAGATTATGGTGACAGTAACATCTGTGATGCAGCTGGTAGGCTAGTCAGTGACATATCAGTCAAAAAAGTGTAAGTGCCCATAAAAATGTGGGTATTACATGTTAATATTTGTGCAACCAGGATCTCAGATTTAATTATTAGCTGAGTTAGAAGTAAGAATGTTTTAAAAATTAAAACATACGTGTTCCTTTAAAAAAAAAAAAATTCCACTAGTAGATCATTAAGAAAAGCTTGTTTTAAGATTATTTATGCCTAAATATGTTATTTTAGGAGCAGTGCAGCAGTGTAGTGGGATTTTTACCTTTTGAAGTCATATCATGTGCCTCTCAACTGACCCGCCACTTAAATACTTTGGCCTTTCAGTAATAGCCTCTTCTTTTTTCCTTTTTAAAGGTTGACATATTCAGTGGCTTCTAAAAATGACTATCTATGTTTGTGTGTGTGTCCCACATCACCTCTATGACTGTGCAGAAACATTACACCCTGTTGGCATTTGACAACTCAAAGAGGAAGAGGGAGAGGGTCTATTTTTTTATTTGTATGTAGCAGATACAGAATAGGGGAATGATATAAGCATAGACAGCAAAACAGCTCGTCTTCATCACAGTCAAGAAAGCCTTCGAAGCTGGGATGCAAGGTTTCCTTCTCTGTAATCCATCTCACTGAGCCTGCAGGTGGAGAGGAAATAGAGAAGGCACAAGGCGGGGAACTGAATGCAGCTCCATCACCTTTAATTCCAATTTGGAGCACCATTTAAGAAGGCAGATGATAGAAAAGATCAAAAGATGCATGAGAAAGCAGAGCACACTGTCAGTAGAGGACACTGAACGTAGGAGGTTGGTTTGACAAAGGAAGCAGGAAATCTGAAGGATAAACACAGTTTGAAGTTCTATTTTTTCAAAGGGATACAGCGCAGAATGGAAGAAAAGGGGAATGAGGTAAATCATTTTTCTCTGTATTTACAGATGTCTGTTTTGGAGGTGCTATACATGCATGTTTGTTGGCTAAATAGGTCAGTGTTTTGAGCGCTTGTCAGTGTAAAACATTTACACACCACGTCCTTGTGTGCTGCTGCTGCTGTATACCTGTTTTACTGAATCTCAGACTTTGATGATCCCACAGTGGGGGGGGGGGGGGCTTTTCTATAATCTCTGAACTCTCTTGGATTTGCAAAATTTTTGTACATTCATTGCCGGAATATTCCCTTTCCCTGCACCTTTAACATGCAAAAGCTTTT
>JBAMHW010000004.1:9996193-10013311 GCA_037177495.1 Rhadinocentrus ornatus
CCCCCCCCCCCTTTTTCTTCCCTTTTCCTTCCCCCCTCTTTCCCTAACCCCCCCCCTTTCATCTCCCCCCTTTTTGTTTTGGGTGTCTTTTCTATAATCTCTGAAATCTATTGGATTTGCAAAATTTGTGTGCATTAATTGCAGGAATATTACATTTCAATGCACATTTAAAATGCAAAAGATTGTACAGTTGTTAGTAGTCTGTCCCTGTTGTTGCTGGTCTATACATTTCCCAAAGTCTGCGCAACATATGGTTTGATGTTTCTCAGTGTAAATTCACGAGTGCTTAGCAGTAACACGATAGCTGCTTTATCATATCTGGTTTATTTTATTTTAATGTTTTCTCTCTAGAATGGACTCAATGCATTGCATCTGGCAGCTAAGGAAGGCCACACAGATTTAGTGGAGGAACTACTGCAGAGAGGAGCACCTGTTGACTCATCCACTAAGGTATGCATGTAAATTAGTGAAATATTGCTATTAACTTTCTTTGTATGACCATAGCGGAGCATTTAGCCCTGCATAGGGGAAAGATACGAAACAAAAAGAAGTGGGTCCATACTTGCATAGTATAGGGATATTCTACCTTCAGCTAAATGGAACAAGAGGAATGAGTGAGAGTGTAGTATGCTGTTGGAAAGCTGCTTGATACTAGTCAGTGAATGTCTCATGCTTCACCTTTAACAGCTGGGCAGCGAGTGAACAGCTGACATGGAATCTGTCACCATGCTGCTTATGTCCTTGGACTGACATGAATATGTTCTGTGGTATTCACCATAGAACTTGTATCCTGATTTGCAACACACACATGGTTTAGTTTTGAGAGGCAAATATTAAATTGGACTTTTCATACTATATATATATATTTTTTTTTTATTTAATCTGCTTTTAAATCAATATTATTACCTTTCAAGTTTCAAGTCTCTTTTAGCCCTGTTATTAAAAGTTACAATATCTGTAACTCAACATTCAATTAGTCTCACTGTGGAAGATAACTTTGTTTTCTTGCTGGATGGTGCGTGAATGCTTCGGCTGAGATTGGTTGATATGTTGTTAAAGTCAAACTCCAGCAGATATTAATCCCCTAAAATCTCACCAGTATTCATTAAATAAATAAAAAAAATTACCACAAAAAGTAAAAAAAAAAATTGCAACGTAACATTGCTTTCTGCTCATTCAGCGAATGGAACATCTATAAATATTCTAATCTAACCCCACCAGCCTCTATACTTTGCTTTGCCTTGGTTTAGCCTAAATTAAATTGGCTACCATAACAGCTAAGATTGTCACCACTACTAGCTCGTATTATGATAAAAATACCTTTATCAGTCCTTTAACAGGTAAATAGATTTCACTTAGATTTAAACTCAGATTGACAGATTCAGAGTCAAGCATGCTAACCATTACATCATGGACCCTCTGCTTAACAAATCAGCTGACCTAGCCCAGTGAAGGTAGCTCCTTTTAGCCAGACAGAAATATAGCTGTCAATAGCTTGATCAGCCAACAAGCTGTACATTTATCATTGCATTTACTGTTAAAAGCAGCAGAAGTTAACAGAATTTAGTTTACTACTGTAGCCATGACTGCTTGAAGCAGCTGGCTACTGCTCATAACTTGTGCTAGTGAGAGGAACCAATGCTTGCAACAGACATGCTGAAAAGGTTTAATACTTGCTTTTTATCAGACAGAAATTTAAGGATTTACAATTCTGGGTTTATTGTTGATTTTAATTCCTAGTTAAATATATTTATTTTGTATTTAACTAAATTTGTATAATGTAATTTATAGGTGATTTAAATAAAATAGACAAAGAGGTATGGATTTGCGTGAGAAAACTCACTGACCATTTCTATTATGTCCCATTGACTGTGATTTTATAACTTTGTGGGATGTTTTACAGGTATAATTTGTGAGCTGATTTTTTTTTTTTACATGATAAAAATGAAAAAGCAAAAAAAGAGATTGAAAACAGTTTAGTTCAAATTCAACCAAAAGGGGGAAAAAAAAACTTTCTTTAAATTCTACTGTTTTAATTGTTTGTTTTTAGTGTGCATTTAGTAACTGATACTTTCACTGCTTTCAAAAAGCATAAAAAATATGATTCATTCTGTGACCTTTTATATCAGAGTTTCCTACATCTAATTCACATTTAATATTTGAGCTTCTTTTAACCTGAGGTGCATATCCACACAGGGTGCACACTGTATTTGGTTGTTCCTCTTAACCTTAGTTTTGCTTTGCAGAAAGGAAACACTGCCCTCCACATTGCTTCATTGGCTGGACAGAAAGAAGTTGTCAACCTGTTGGTGAAAAGAGGAGCAGATGTTAATTCTCAGTCACAGGTGAGAATTATCAAAAGTCATTAGTAAGCCATCAGAGCAGTGTGTTTCTTTGCAATTAAGTTAATTTGTGGATTTTATTCTCTTGTCTCCACAGAATGGCTTCACTCCGCTCTACATGGCAGCCCAGGAGAATCATTTGGAGGTGGTGCGATACCTGCTGGAAAATGAAGGAAACCAAAGCATTGCAACCGAAGTATGTTTGTGTGTAAAATCTCAGTTAATTTCTCTATTTAAAAAAAACCAATAATTAATCTCTTTCCTGTTTGTTCTTCTTTTCATCCAGGATGGCTTCACTCCACTTGCTATTGCTCTCCAGCAGGGCCACAACTCAATTGTCTCCTTGCTTTTGGAACATGACACTAAGGGTAAGGTCCGTCTGCCGGCTCTGCACATAGCAGCTCGCAAAGACGACACGAAATCTGCTGCGCTCCTTCTCCAGAACGACCACAATGCTGATGTCCAATCTAAGGTGAGGGAGGGAAATAGAAATATATTGTTCAAGGAGGGTAAAGCTTTGATGATAGGAAGTAAGAGGTTAAAAGAAAATAGAGACAAAGGGGAGGGGAGGGTTTAATTGTGAAGGCAGCCTTAAAGTGTAAATGACAGGAAAAAATGCACAATAATGTATTAAAAAGCCAGTTTTATTCATTTTATTGATTATTTGCATGCACATTACTAATTCTAATAAAATTGGTTGACCAGGGCCCTCTTAAAGTGCCTGGTTATGTGTGTTCTTGTATTTGCCTGAGTTTTATAGTACAGTTGTGAAGTCCTTTCCTTAACAGTCCTACACCCTATCCCCCCTTTCTCTCTTTATGCATCCTAACCAGATGATGGTCAATAGGACCACAGAGGTATACAGACCTTCACCACTTCATTTGATTCTCTTTTATCACTCCTGCCCATCTCTTTCAACTCTTTTGACCCAATGCTTCCCCTGTTTAATGGATATTTTTGTGACATAGAGAAATCCTGCATGTCAGATTTGTGTAAATGCATGGATTTCACTATGCTGCGCAACATTTTGCATGGCTGACAGAATTTATTGTTCCTAGTGTATGCTATTACATTGCATTTAATTACTAACATCTTGTTTTTTTGGGTTTTTTTTTACTTTTAAAGGAATGAGTGATTCTTTAAAATGCCTTTATGTTACAGATTTTTATTCCTAAACTCTGACAAATAAAATTGACATATTTGTTCATGACTTTTTTCTCTGCGTCACCCACAGCATGAATACTTTTAAGCATGTTAGTATCATTGTTTTTCTTCTCTGAAAAGTTTATTGATCTTTAAGTTAACTGTGTTTTTTTAATTAAATTGCACCATGACTATCAGAATGGGAAGGTAAGGAGTTAACCGCCCTACAAATGTGTACTGTAGATGTTTTTATTTGTAGCTTATATGTTAAAGTTCATCTGTCTGTCCAAGCAAATAAATAAACTTAGTACAAATGCAAGGAAATTTGTGTACGGTTAGTTAATTCTTTGTTGTAAAAATGCTTCATGGTAATACATCTACCATTGAAAGGTCTGTTTATTTCCCTTTTTAAAATGGTTCCATGTTTGTAAGGAAATTGCATTTGTGGGATGAGCAATAGAGTTGAATATGTGGGTTGCACCCAGGAAAACTTGCCAAATCTTCTCTGCCAATTCTACTGTCTTAACTGCGCTTCAGCATCAGGCCTGTTTGTGTTGTTGTTAGCTACATGTGCACTGGAACCTTGGCGTGTGGAGGAACGTTATGTCTAGTGATGAGTTCAGATTATGCCTACGACTGTTGAACACCATCTCCCTCACTGGAAAACTCTCAACCAGTGGCAATCCCACACTGTGGAACTGAACTCTTTCCTCCAAGATGGCAATGCTCACTCCCATAGAGCAGGGGTTTTTTTAGAGACCACCTCCAGATTTTGAGAGTGGAGAGGATGCTGAGGTACATTTTTTAAATTGCCAACAGATCTTATTAACTCAGACTTCAATCCTCCAGTCCAGTTAACCACACTTAACAAGAGTCAATAGCAGAATAAGCTTTTTTGCAGAAAAGATTTGGCAAGTTTATCTATGCGCAAGTTACATATTCAGCTCTGCTGATCATCCCACAAATGCATATTTTTTTTCCCAAGTGGCATAATTTAAAAGATAATAGACAAGATTTATTGCCAAGAAGCATTGGCAGACCAAAGAAATAATCCACCAAACACAAACGTCCGTACTTTCTGTGCTAAGTTTAGCCAACATTTAGTTGCTCTGTGTTCAGTTTTGATTTAATGTCCCTAATTTCAACCTTTTTTTTCCCAAAATACACTTTAGAGTTTGTCTCTCTCTGTTCTTGTTTTCTTTTTTTGTTTACGCAAGCACAGCTGATTTAGAAATTCATGCATGCATAATGCATTGCATGTGCTATTTTGGTTTTTCCTCATTTATTATGTTTCTTCTTACACAACTGTCTTTTTTTCAGCGTTCTGCCTCATCATTGAACTTGAATGGAAGCACTTCCTTTTCTCTTTTTTTCTTGCCTTCTGCTGTTTTGTGTGTCCTCTCCCTCTCACCCTGTTCCTCTGCACTCTCTTATTTTATGTCATAAACAGAGTGGTTTTACCCCCCTGCACATCGCAGCTCACTATGGTAACGTGAACGTCTCCACTCTGTTACTGAACAGAGGAGCTGCTGTTGACTTCATGGCAAGGGTAGAGCCCCCTTTCTTCTTGTTATCAGTTATTAAGGCTCGACATGTGTGGCTACTTTTACTTTTTCACCTTAACATGAGGTTTCATCTTAACATTCTCTTTTGGTCTAAGCTTGTAACAACTAAATTTACCTGTAACATTTCAGAACCTGCATGTACATAGCTAGGGAAGACAATATTTATTTCTTTTTACTCTAATTCAAAATTTCTGTTTCTGTGATTTTAGCTTCCACTGACAAAAGAACAACATAGTTGTGTTGAAAATGTTGATCCGTTTTTGTAGCAGAACTAACTTCCCTTTGTTTTCCTATCTGCCTTTTCAGAATGGGATAACACCTCTCCATGTTGCATCTAAGAGAGGCAACACCAACATGGTGGCTCTGCTGTTGGATCGAAGTGCTCAGATAGATGCTAAAACAAGAGTGAGGCTTGTTGACATTCTGGCCATGAGCTTTATTAGATTCAAACTATTCAGCCGCCAGCTTGTAGTGACTGCTTGACTGAGTGCTGTATCTTAAACAGACATTTATTTACGTCCCACAGGATGGTCTGACGCCCCTGCACTGTGCAGCCAGGAGTGGACATGACCCAGCAGTGGAAATTCTCTTGGAAAGAGGAGCCCCCATCTTAGCTAGAACCAAGGTAGTGCCCAACTGTGCCAATACTGTCTATAAAAAAGAATCTCTCATCTCTTCCACAGCTTTCTTCTTTTTTCTAACCTGTCCTTGCACCCATACAGAATGGACTGTCCCCACTGCACATGTCAGCCCAGGGAGATCACATAGAGTGTGTGAAACTCCTGCTGCAACACAAGGCGCCCGTTGATGACATTACACTGGACTACCTCACGGCGTTACATGTCGCAGCTCACTGTGGCCACTACAGAGTTACCAAACTCCTCCTAGACAAGAAAGCCAATCCTAACGCTAGAGCTCTGGTAGGAACAAAAACAAGAAAATAAGCATTATAAAAGACTGATGAGTAAATGCAAATGGATGTTTACAGACAGTCAAATGTCTGGGGATTCACCAGAGTATAATTTATAAATAATTTTTCCAATAAATGTCCACTGGTGAAGAACATTAACATTCTAGCTATAAATCATACAGAAAAGTAATGTATACCAGTTAAATCTTCAATTCTGCCTTCTCTGCTAGAATGGTTTTACTCCTCTCCACATTGCCTGTAAGAAGAACCGAGTGAAGGTCATGGAACTGCTAGTTAAATATGGCGCCTCCATCCAGGCAATCACTGAGGTGAGTTTTATGAAGATGGTATGTGGAAATTCTTTTTTTTTTTCCTTTTATCGCTGCTCATTTAAAAACCTCATCTTATCTGTTCCTATATCTCCCCTCTTTCTTTTTTTTTCCAGTCTGGATTGACTCCCATCCATGTAGCTGCTTTCATGGGTCACCTCAACATTGTTCTACTTCTGCTGCAGAATGGGGCCTCTCCTGATGTCCGTAACATTGTGAGTAGTGCCCACAGCTCTTCTAGCATGCTTTGTTTTTCATTCAGCTCTGTGAATTCATGCTCTTAAATGTTGTGTCTTTGCATATCAGCGTGGTGAGACGGCTCTCCACATGGCAGCACGAGCAGGTCAGATGGAAGTGGTTCGCTGTTTGCTAAGAAATGGCGCGTTGGTGGATGCCATGGCCAGGGTGAGTCAGCATTATTAAACACAGTTTCCTTTGGTATAACAGTAAGACCCATTCATTGATTTGCAAAAAAATGTATTACATAGCTACATCTTTGCTTTTTTTTCAACTCCATTACATTTGCATCCTTTTTCTCCAATTTTCCTTCTCTGCTCAAACACATTCTACTCTCAACCACAGGAGGACCAGACACCACTCCACATTGCATCCCGTTTGGGAAAAACTGACATTGTCCAGCTGCTGCTACAGCATATGGCCCATCCGGATGCTGCCACCACCAATGGCTACACTCCTCTCCACATTTCAGCTAGAGAGGGTCAGGTAGAAACTGCTGCTGTGCTTCTTGAGGCTGGAGCCTCACACTCACTGGCCACTAAGGTGAGCCGGGGTAGAAAGTGATTTTGATTGACAGACATTGTGTGATTATGCAAATTAATGCAAAGACAACAACAGAGACGTTTGGAAATGTAGTAGATAGATGTGCCTCTGTTCTACCTCTACAGAAAGGATTCACTCCCTTACATGTAGCAGCAAAATATGGAAGCCTTGATGTAGCTAAACTTCTCCTTCAACGTAAAGCTCTTCCTGATGATGCTGGGAAGGTAAGCTGAAGATGTACAGTTGCTTTTTGTCAATGTTTCAGGTTATGTCAGGGTACTATTAAAGTTCTCATAGAAACTGACTGCTACTTTCTTGTTGCATTTTTCAGATTTACCACTCAGTGGTGACTCAGTATGCTCAGATGAGACTCCCATGCATGTGCTATGACTAAAAAACTCTTCCCCTATCCAGACCCTTCCAAACTCCGGACCTCTGGGCCAGTTTCCCCGCAGCTTTTAGATGTTCCTCTGCTGCAACACACCTGACTCAAATCAATGTGTCATTAAGATTCTTGTGCAGAACTTGACATACAAGCTGTTGAAAAACTCTTTCATTTGAATCAGGTGTGTTGCAGCAGGGAAACATCTAAAACCTGCAGGACACCATATCCCTTACTCTGAACAGATACAGAAAACTTAGATGTTTTGTTGCTTTGGCCAATTGTGTAAACTGTAACCATGCATCTGATCTCCAAAGTGACTGTAACTTGCTTTGCTCTCTACCAAATTTACAGCCAAAGCTTTGTTGAGCTTAGAATTGCTATCAGCATTTATTTAGTATTTTAGCTTTTGTGAGTTCCTCATTGATGTAGATCACCTGGTTGATTTATAATGCATTAAAATTGAACTTTGGGGAAGTCGCTCAGTAATGTCACGCAAACACCCCAAGACTTGTAGCAAAGGCTAAGCCTACACAAACAAATTTTGAATTAAATTTTTATTATTATTTTCAGTGTTTTATGTTAAATATTGATGATTTTAATTAAAAGGTTTTATTTCAGCAACATATGACCACTATCTATGTTCTATAATTCCTTGTTATACCACAGTCAAAAGTGAAAAAAGGCTGCAATCCTTCCCAATAAAGCCCAAACTGGTCTGATTGGTCTGCCTTTACAGCCTGATCAGGCTCTCCCTATCAGTTCTTCTAGAATTAAAAAAGAGAATTTAAGAAAAGATTTAACTGTATGCAAAATAAGTATCTGTCCCCCTCGCAGAACAAGTCGTCCCCATTTTTTTTTATCATTTTCCAGAACTTAACAAACTATTTAAAAATGACTCACCACATGCAGGTGCATAAATGTTGTCTCATGTAAGACTGGTCTAATAAAACATCTACAATATCAATGTGATGTTGATATTAGTAAGTGATAGAATCCATTTGAGTCTTTACTATGGATTTCTTATGGAACTAGATTCAAACTGGTGTTTAGAAGAAATTGAATGGGAAAACCATGAAGGCATGTTGTATCATAAAATTAAGTGACTTGCTTCATTTGACAGAATGGCCTTACTCCACTACATGTAGCAGCTCATTATGACAACCAAGATGTGGCTCTGCTGCTGCTGGACAAAGGGGCATCACCTCATGTCACTGCAAAGGTAAGTCAAATTTGAACTTAATTCGGTCACCCAGAGTAAGAATGAAATGAAATTAAATGTCATGTTCATTTTAGGAAGCATTTGCTCATTACGTACAGATAGTATTGAACAGCTAACTTTCCTCTTTTCAGAATGGCTACACTCCTCTCCACATTGCAGCCAAAAAGAACCAGGCAAACATTGCATTAGCACTGCTGCAGTATGGAGCAGAAACCAATGTTCTAACCAAGCAAGGAGTCAACCCTTTGCATCTGGCAGCCCAGGAAGGACATACCGAGATGGTCAGCCTGCTGCTGGGAAAAGGAGCTCATGTCAACACCGCTACCAAGGTGACACACACAAAAGAAGTTTTCATATTTTCATTTATGTTAACATTTTAAGCCACGTGCTTATCCACACACTGTGATGATTTGCATGCCTGCTGGTTGCAAATATAAACTGAGAGATCTGTGCTTTATGTGTTACAGAGCGGACTGACTCCTTTGCATCTCACAGCCCAAGAAGACAGGGTCAATGCAGCAGAAGGACTGGCTAAACACGATGCCAACTTGGACCAACAAACTAAAGTACTGACAAGCAGCACTTACTTGAATCAGCTATCATGTTATCATGTTTTTCGAGGCTCTCTCTAAAGTAATTATGTTTGGAAATAAATACTCCTCTACACATTACAGCTTGGATACACTCCTTTGATCGTGGCATGTCATTACGGAAACCTGAAAATGGTGAACTTCTTGCTACAACAAGGCGCCAATGTCAATGCCAAAACCAAGGTAGAAGTCATATCTGTGCAAAATCATCTTAGTTTAAACTGCAAGCAGAGAATACAGTTGATGTCACTTTTGTGTTACTTGTTTCAGCAAATAAATTTATTTCACACTTTTTTTTATATTTTACAGAACGGTTACACACCACTGCACCAGGCGGCACAACAAGGGAACACTCACATAATCACTGTTTTGCTACAGCACGGGGCCAAACCCAACAGCACTACCATGGTAACATAGAAAAGAGCATCTGGAATATTCTACTCTCATTTAAAGTATCTTCTATGTTTGTCACACATGTCCTTCTGTCTGTTAGAACGGGAACACTGCCCTGTCCATTGCCAGACGCCTGGGTTACATCTCTGTGGTGGACACACTGAAAGTTGTCACTGAAGAAGTAATTACTACTACAACGGTGAGTTATCTTCAGATTAACAGATGTAGAGCTACTAGGTTTTCTCCTACATTTCACCAAATCAAACTGAAACATTCTGTTTTGTTGTCTTATTTTTGTTTATTGTGTCAGACGGTGACAGAGAAACACAAACTCAATGTTCCAGAGACCATGACTGAGATCCTTGATGTGTCTGATGAAGAAGGTTAGTTATTCGTAACTGAGGGAGCAAAAAACAAAACATATAAACTTACTCTGTCCCAGTACACATAGAGCTCACTGTTTAAAAAAACAAAAACAAAGGTTGAAGTGTTATATAATCCCACCCTGAAGAAAAAGTGTCAACTCCTGTTTTTCTCTGTGCAGTGATAATAAATAATGCAGTTTCACGTAAGTCCTTAAAATTGTCGTATTTCATAGCTCTGAAAGTGGAAGAAGAACCTCTATCTGAGATGTCAGTGGAGCTGGAAGGTACTGCTGGTTGTCTGCTCTGCTTTGCTGGCTTGGTGTGCAGTGTTGGACCTAATCTCTGAAAGACAGTTAGAAAATAAAAACAAAAGATCCTGAGAATTTTGTCTTTGCTTTCTACTTTGTCAGCTCCCAGCTGTGATGGTGTACAGCTCAGAGACTTATAAGCTTCTTTTTTGATCTAACATTGTACATGAGGATTTTGGAGGACATGGGAATGTGGAGATGATTGTAACAATTAGGATGACTGCTTTATTTTAAGCTGCAGCATGCACTAATTTAATAACACTGACTCTTCCTAACCAGGTTCTTAAAGGGGTTCTTTACCTGATTTTATTTGCTCATAAGAATTGTTGGAATATATGTAAGGTAGCATATATGTGTCTTTGTCAGGTGAGGACACTATGACAGGTGATGGTGGAGAGTATCTGAGAGCAGAGGACCTCCGAGAGCTGGGGGACGACTCTCTGCCAGGACATTATCTGGATGGCTTCAGCTACCTGAGCCACAACCTGGACAGGTCATAAACATGCATTTTTAAAAAAAAATTTTGATCATACATCTAATTTTTGTTTGTGATAACAAATAAAGATGATCCCTCCTCATATTCATATCTATCAAATCTTGTTTACTGACCAAATACAAAGATATTTACATCAGTGAATCAGAATATGTTATTTCCCTTCAGGCCCCAGCACACTCCTATTCATCAAAGCTTCCACCAGAGAGATGGAGTTCTTATTGAAAACTTGTTGACAAGCCACCAGGTGAGTGCAAAGCACACAAAAAAGTGTATGTTACTTTTTAACCTGAAGTATCCTCGGACATAAGACTGATTTCTCCAACTGTCCTGCTGATGTCTGTCGGTCGGCAGGTGTCTGCGCTGTCTAGAGAGCATGACAAGGACTCGTTCCGGCTGAGCTGGGGTGCCGAACACCTTGATAATGTTGTACTGTCCTCCAGTCTGCTGCATTCTGGGTATACTAATACACACACACTTACATGTTTAAATAAGCTAAATTACATTAAAATATCCAGACTTAACAGCTGACATAATGTCAAGAAGTGTGGAAGGATTTCCAAATCCAAACGAGGTCTCAAGTTGACTTTTTGTGCATTTTCAGAAGATCCACTTAGGGTGCAGACTTCTTCAGTCTTTTCTAGGGAAATTATTTTCTATCTGATTTGATACTGATGTAAATTTGTAGAGTAAGAGTTGAAAGCAGCTAATCTGAGAAAACAAATTGGATTTTATTTTGACCTGTATGAAAATTAAGGCTCCTGTGACATTGATGTTGTTTTTTTAACTTTTTAACTTAACTTTTTAACTTAACCCGTTAATGCTGCTATCATATTTTATACATACCGCTTCTGAGGCCTTTTGCATCACTTTATGGTAAAAACTTTGCTAAAAACCTAGTTGTACACAATCTGATACATGTCTTCTGCCTTCTGATGGATATTTTTGGCACTACAATAATTTTGACCAAACAAAAAACTTTTTTTTAGCATTTTGTTACAGGGCCAAATAAAGACTTCAGATTTTATTATTTATTTATTTCTTTTTGGGTCAGGTTAAAAAGGGTTTAGAGGATTAGAAAAATACAAAAAATTTGAATCACTTATTTTAGAAAGGATTCTATGTAATGAAGTGGCCAATCTCATGAAAAAAAATACCCGAAAATTCTCTCCTAAATGATCCCAAACTTTTCATTAATCTTCATAGTGATGCAATTTATATCCTCACAGTCTGTAACCCTTGCAGACTTGGCATGAAAAAGAGCATATCACTCTATGTACAAAATTTTGATGGGGTGTTTGAACGTATTGAGAACGGACATTTGGATTCAGACCCTTTTTTTGTGTGCAAAGCTGTTCACATTAGGTTCATAAACTATACCTGTGAACATCTGCTGTTTTGCTTCATATATGTGCACCTGTGCAATGAGTTTAAGTGGTGCTTCACATGGAAATTTGTTTGACAATTTATAAAACATTTTCTAGCTTCTGACTGACTAATAAAATATAAATTATTCTTCAGGCACAATTTTGTCATTGCTGCACAGTTTTTCATTTGGCTGTAGATAAATCATTAAAGTGGCAGGCAGCTGTCATGTCTCTGCAGCGTTGAAGACACATTTCTATAAAAGAAATATCACATTAAAAACAGCCTCAATTATGAGCGTTTGCATCTGCACAAGCTACGTAAAGCAAATTTCATGGTCAAGAAATTGAACACATTGTTAGTTCTGCTTGTCACCTTGAGGAAAAAAGGCCCCGACAGAAATCCACTGTGTCACTGCCGAATCAAATTTACATTTCTTTTATTATTTCTCAGCCTTTCATGTCTGTGTTTCCTGCTTCCTATTCTTTAATTTTTGCTGCTGTGTATTCTTGTGTCCAGTCAGATTTGTCTCACTTTTACTCATTTTTTTTATTCTCTCTCTCTCTTTTTGTTTACTTTCTTGTCACTTCTTTTCCATTCTACTTTCTTGGTTTTGTTTGTGGTTGTGTTTGTGTGTCTGTTGTGTTCTGCTTCTAGCCGTTCCTCTCCATGCCTAGACCATGACAACAGCAGGTGATACTCTTTTTTTTTTTAGCATCTTTTTCCTTTTTATATCCTTTGTACGCTTATTAGTTGTCAAAAGCAAACTCATCAAACCCATCCTGATTCTCTGCATGGTTTTAGAATGCATGACTTTATATTACCTGGCCTCAGTTTTTTTTAGACAACAATACTCTTATCAAGTTCTTTATTCTTTTATGCAGATCTGAATTTTTTTATCTTAACGATCTCCTGACAAATAGTCACAACATGATTTATATTTAATACATTTGGAATGGGTACACAGTACTTAGTAGTACTTGTGATTTAAGACTTAATGTTTGATGTTGTGCTAATGTCTCTACTTGTGTCATAAATGTAGCCTGTGGCTCTTTTGCTTTGTTTGCTTTGTCTGCATGGAGGTTTCCCCAACAAACTAAGCATATGTTTATGTGTTGTATTTATTAGTCGAGCCAAACTATCAGTTTATCCTTTGCTGGAATTTCTTTCTTTAGTTTCCTGGTCAGCTTCATGGTAGACGCCAGAGGCGGAGCAATGCGTGGTTGTCGTCACAACGGCCTGAGAATTATTGTACCGCCAAGAAAGTGCTCTGCACCTACGCGAGTGACTTGCAGGCTGGTCAAGAGGCATCGTTTGGCCTCAATGCCTCCTATGGTGGAGGGTGAAGGCCTGGCTGGTCGAATCATAGAAGTTGGACCCACCGGAGCTCAGTTCCTGGGGTACGTGAAAGTTTTAGTGTGTGTGCGTAGACTGTGTCAGAGTTTGTGTTTGTGTATTTGCTTGTGTGACTGTGTTAACACAGTTGTGTTGTGCGTTCATACTGTCTTCTTCACTTCTTCTCTGTGCTGCGTACGGATTAGTAAGCTCCACCTTCCTACAGCTCCGCCCCCTCTGAATGAGGGCGAGAGCTTGGTCAGTCGCATCCTGCAGCTGGGTCCTCCAGGAACCAAGTTCCTCGGGTAGGATCATGGAAAAGGGATACTGTGCCACATTGGAATCCTGGTTAAATGCCCACCCATATATTTTCCCATCTGTGTCCCTTAAGATGTATACTTTTTCATAATTACACTATTTTTAGAAGCTTTTTTTCCCCATTGTCATTATTTTGTTAGTATGGAAGAGGATTAGGGCCCCTAAGAAAAAAAAAACAGAATTATGAGGACAAAGGTCAGAATTCTGACATTAATCTCAGAATTCGGATAAAATTCAGAATTTTGAGATTAATGTCAGAATTCTAAGATTAATGTCAGAATTCTGACTTTTATCTCAGAATTCTTTTTTTTTCTTTTCTTCAGTGGCCCTAATACTTTTCCGTATGTTAGTTTTTCTTAATTTCCAATTAGAAATTTTACTGAAGCTACCTGATGTATCATCGTATTTTGTTGACTTACCTCCATGTTTTCCTCTGTCTCCAGTCTTGTTTCTATTTGGAATCTGCTCGTCTGATTTGGAATTGATGTTTTCTTTGTGTTGATGAATTCTTCTTATTACTTGTCATGACTCTTTGTTGCGCTTACCATTAAATGTTCAAATTTAAATCATGTTTTTTTTTTTTTGTTTGTTTTGTATAATCCTGCATATGTCAGCCCGCATTATATCTGATGTACTTTCTGAAGTCAGCTCTTACTAAGTCCAATTTGCATTTTATTTCACTTTTTAACCTCTTTTAGGCCCGTGATTGTAGAGATTCCGCATTTTGCTGCTCTGCGGGGCACAGAGAGAGAGCTTGTCATCTTGAGGAGTGAAACAGGAGAAAGCTGGAAAGAACACCACTGTGACTTCACTGAGGAGGAGCTGAACCAGATACTTAACGGCATGGATGAAAGTAGGGGACTATGATGGGAAGCAGTGAATGATGATCGAATTTCGTATCACACAGCATTTCTAATGCAAGAATACATGATGACAAATCAGCCATAATATACTCAAACTTATTCACAACACAGGTTCCAGTTACACAGCAAAACAGAAGAGAATTTATACCTTAAAGCACTTGGATGATAATATGAAGCGGGACTAATGGTGAAGCAATTTACTGACAATACATGTTTAATCTTCACAGAACTGGATTCCCCTGAAGAGCTTGAGAAGAAAAGAATATGCCGCATTATCACAAGAGACTTCCCTCAGTATTTTGCTGTGGTGTCCAGGATAAAGCAGGACAGTCATTTGATTGGTCCAGAGGGCGGGGTCCTCAGTAGTACTCTAGCACCCCAGGTCCAGGCTGTCTTTCCTGAGGGTGCCCTTACCAAGAAGATTAGAGTTGGACTTCAGGTACGTACAGAACAGAAAAATGTGTTCACTGATGAGTGTGAAACAATGTGAAAACCTACAGACTGTCATCTTATGAATGTTGGTTCTTGTTAGAATACAGGTAGTGAAATTACAAATTGAAAAAGTCCCAAAAATTGGGTCCCCTTCCTTTTGATTCTGCAGATTCATATGCAAAATCTACTAAAAAAGATTACTAGTGTACCAGCATAAGCAACAGATCAATAAACTATTCAGAATTATAGCTTCTACCAATGATGATACTTTATTTGTTTGTTTTTTTAACTTTGTTCCAGGCTCAGCCCATTGATGTTGAGGTTGTAAGAAAGATTCTTGGCAACAAAGCCACATTTAGTCCTATTGTCACATTGGAGCCAAGACGGAGGAAGTTCCACAAACCAATCACCATGACAATCCCAATTCCCAAAAGTTCCAACAGTGATGGACCCAGCGCAGTGTTCAATGAGGAGACGCCTACTCTACGTTTACTTTGCAGTATTACAGGTAAACATGGTAAAACTTTATTAACCTATGTTTGGAAGTTATATTTTTTCTAAAAATGACAAAAACTGAGCTAGTGTAACAAATTTATAAGAAGCCACCATTTCATGTTTCAGGTGGAACCACTCCTGCCCAGTGGGAGGACATCACTGGCTCCACACCTCTCACCTTTGTCAACCAATGTGTTTCCTTCACTACAAATGTGTCAGCAAGGTAAGCACTTCATTTCTCTTCAAATGAAATTGAGGCATCTTATACCTGAGCTCAGTATTCTCCGTGAGTATTTCTGCCAGTAACCAACTAAATGCCTGCTTCCCGTTTACAGGTTCTGGCTGATAGACTGCAGACAGGTCCAAGAGTCTGTTAGTTTTGCCTCTCAGCTCTACAGAGAAATCATCTGTGTCCCATACATGGCTAAATTTGTCATTTTTGCTAAGACGCTGGACCCCATTGAGGCTCGCCTGCGCTGTTTCTGCATGACAGATGACAAGATGGACAAAACTTTGGAGCAGCAAGAGAACTTCACTGAAGTTGCCCGCAGCCGAGATGTTGAGGTGAAGCGTCATGATGGGGAAAGCATAAGTAGAGGGAACGGTGGGAATATGTCAGGACATTTACATGACCTTAGGAAAAAATGGAATTGTTAAATAAAAAACAATGTAAATGTGTTATTCCAGCTAAAATGAAGTGATGCCTGTGAGCTAGTTTAGGCAGAAACCTTGAGCTGCTGTGCTGCATCCCATGTGATCTCTCGCAAACATTCATGCTACATATCAAACAAACCTACCCAGACTGGAAGGTCTATTTTAGCTGCACACTTCCTCCCCTGCTGTTTGCTTCATGCTTGCTGCCACTACCACTGCTGCTGCTATTATCACTGCACACTGGCCGCTGATTAAAAAAACATGTATGCACAAGGAGTGGTGGGATCGGAGTCTAACTGCCAAACTATATATCATTAAAGCGTTTACTTATTAACTCAGTGGTTCCTTAACGGAGTTAAGAAACTGTTTTTTACTGCTAGCAAAACATGGAAAAATTTGTGAAAGTACCACCATTATTGTTGTTGATTAAAAGTAATCAAATAATCTGGCTGGAAGTCAAATGACTCCTGTGTGCATATGTTCAATGGGCCTAGCACTGGCTTAGGCTTTTAGCTCTTGCTGTAAAGTATGTGTCATAGGCTTTGACAGCACCAGAAGAACCCAGCACACAAAAGAAGAAACCAGTAACGACAGAGAATAACTAAGGACTGTGTGCAACAGTATCTCAACAGAAACCCCAGTCCAATATTTTAACCCATTATAGCAAAGTCTCACATAATTTGAACAGTAATTTGATGTCCAGCATTTATATACTACAATAAGAAGATTAGTCCAACTAAATAGCCTAGATAAACTGCAACTGTATATGGAAAAATGGGACATGAAATGACACATTAGCCTGTAGCATCATTGAAGTTAGACTACACACATATA